>JAMXBB010000005.1:36201642-36296677 GCA_024138015.1 Lumnitzera littorea | reverse complement strand
CACTGCACATGTGACATCCCCAGACAAGCGGATTGAAAAAAAAGGGTTAGGTGCTAAGCACCTGGGTCTTGGGCTGTCTAAACAGGGCTTTTGGCCTTGTTGCAAGAATATACAAACTAGATCTTGTGCTTAGTTTCTTTTTAAAAAAAAGTAAATAAACTAGAAGAAAAAGAAAAATTAATAAATAAAATAAACAAATAAATAACACTAAATCTAGTTTTGAGTTAAATCCTAGATGATCAACTTTAAAATTTATTCCCGTACAAATTGATTTTCTATTAAACCCAATCTAACTATTTATTATACTTAAACCTAATGACCTTCTAAAAAAATTATTTATTTTTTTTAATTTTTCATTTTTTTTTTGTATTTTTCAATTAAGAACCTTCTACTTTATTCTTAAAATATATTACTGAAGGCAAAACTAAAGTGTCTACAGTTGCCCCTTTTTATGGTGAATTTAAGTAAAACTTTACCGCAAAAATAAATGAGATACCATTTTTGCCCTAGGAGATGACCAAACAATGCTAAGATTAGCTAGCTATCCTAACTATGATCCACTAGGGATTTAGGTGATGAGAAAGAAAGACACTTTGTTGTGCGATTCAAGTGTTTCAATAGATAACCAAAGTTTCTAAAGTCAACTAAGTCAAGGATAACTAAGATTCCTAAACTATAAGAGAGGACAATTGAAGTTCCTAATACTTAAAGATGACTTGTATTCTAAAACTCATCAACAAAGGATAACTTAAGCTCCTAGGTTTAACTTAACAAAGGATAATTAGGGTTCCTGATTGTTCAAGAGAAGTCAACTAAAACATCAAGGACAACCAAAGCTCCTAAATTTAATCTAGGGATAACTAAGGCACCTGAATTTTCAAGAGAGGACAATTAAACGATTTGGTTTTATAATTGAAGATAGACAAAGTTCCTAATTTAAGGATAACTTAGTTCTTGGATAGCTAAAGCTTCTTGTCAAGAATAGCTAAAGTTCCTATTGAATAGTAAAGTTCTTAAAAAGAAGGATTACTTAGTTTCATAATTGATGATAACTAAAGTTCTTAATTTAAGAATAACTTTAGATCTTGCGAAATAACCTAAGTTCCCAAAAGGAATACTTGGTTTGAAGATTAAAGATAGTCGAAGCTCCTAATATAACGATTACTATGGTTCCTGGCTAGTCAAAGCTTTTTGACAAGAATAACTAAGGTTTCTATTAAATAGCTAAGTTCTTAAAAAGAAAGATTACTTAGTTTCAAGACTGAGGATAGCCAAAGTTCCTAATTGAGGATAGCTAAGACTCCTAGATAGCTAAAGTTTCTTTAACAAGAATAACTAAGATTTCTATTGATTAGTAAAGCTCTTAAAAAGAAGGATTATTTAGTTTTTAGACTAAGGATCACCAAAGTTTCGAATTGCGGATAGCCAAGACTCCTGGATAGCTAAAGTTTCTTAGACAAGAAAAACTAAAGTTCCTATTAAATAACTAAGTTCCTAAAATGAAGGATTACTTAGTTTCTGGACCAAGGATAACTAAAGTTCCTAATTTAAGGATAACTTGATTCTTGCGAAATAACCTAAGTTTTTAAACAACAAGATTACTTGGTTTTAAGAGTGAGGATAGCCTAAGTTCCTATCCTTAAGGATCATTAAGACTCTTGAAGTTTCAATATTTTTTTTTCCAAAAGGAATAAGTGATAATCCTAAGTTCCTAAACTTAAGGATAACTCAGGTTTTCGAAACAAAAAATTCCTAAGTTCCTAATTTTAAGGATAACTCAGGTTTTCACAACTTTTCAAGATAGAGGATAATAAAGCTCCTAAGGTTACCAAAGATGTCGTGTGATCTAAGGTTAATCTAATGGATGACAAAGGCAAACTTTCCATTTCTTATAAACATTTTTTTTTTAAATATTTAAGAAA
This sequence comes from Lumnitzera littorea, assembly GCA_024138015.1. Classification (NCBI taxonomy): domain Eukaryota; kingdom Viridiplantae; phylum Streptophyta; class Magnoliopsida; order Myrtales; family Combretaceae; genus Lumnitzera; species Lumnitzera littorea. Next base: position 36,294,755 of record JAMXBB010000005.1, on the reverse strand, counting down.
ACCTTGAAAAGCTTACATTTATTTTATGTCAATTTCTTAAAAATATTTTTTTTTTAAGAATTGCTAATAAGTATGGATTCCTCACAGGCCCCTATAGCTGCTAATAGATGATGAGCCTACTCTTGTTTATTTATTTATTTTTTTGCTTGGGGAAACTACATGAGAGAGACTGTCCAATAAATTCTTCTTTCTAAAATAATTTTTAAAGCCTTCAATGTAATAATGTTATTGGGAATCGTGATTTCCAAAATGTCTAAGGAAACAATATCTCATAATTGATTCATTTAGTCAAAGAGGACTTCTTTGCACTCTTGGTTCAGATTTCACTCTCAACTACATTTCCAAAAATTATGGTTTATCTTGCAAGGATCAATCTGTTTGGTCTTTTTTGGACTACAATGTAATAAAGGCTTGGTCATCAGTTTAAGCAAATAGGTAATAATGTGTGTGTGTGTATGTGTATATTGAAAGAGTTCATTTATCCATCTCGAGTTTATAGGTCAAGAACTCTTTAGGAAAAATTAAAATTGTACTTGCCCTAATTTCAAAGGTAATTTTTACCAAGAACAAATTATTTTCTTCAATCAGAAAAGCCTTTAAGGAGGGGCGGAATCGTAGGTAAGCCTTAGTCTACAAGAGAAGTGGATTTTGGGAGTCTTGGTTTTTACCTCTGTTATTTTAGAGTTAGGAGTTCTTATTTTGAAGGGCGGGCCTTACTTTAAGAATAAGCCTTTTAAGATACATGACCCTAATCCTTTCAGGCTTTAGGGCTTTGTGTTTTAGCTTGATCTTTTTTTTTTTTAATTTTCTCATTCTTGCCCCTTTTCTTTTCCTCTTCCTTTTCTTTTTCATTTCTTCTTCTTCTTTCTCTTATTTTTTATTTTGACAAAACAAAAAGGTGTTCATCCCTTATTTTAACTTGCAGTATTAAAGCATATGTGGTTTGTGTATAGTGTTTAGAATGAAAACCCTTCTTCATCTTAAAGGCAATAAGTTATCTAAGGTGATAATTGCTGTTGAATTGATGCAACTGGAGCAACATAAATCATTTTTTAACATTTTCTCCCGATTAATGTCCTCAACCTCCTATTTACCTCATTGTGACGTGGTTCTTGACAAGATTCAATTTTAAGAATGCTCCCTAAATAAGTTCAATGAAGTTGACAAAGGATAGTAAGGTTTAAGATGTTAAAAATGAATGCTGTAACGACCCGACTGGAGCTCCTCCCATCAAGATATTATCCGCTTTGGCATGGAATGCCATACGGTTTGGTCCCCTGGTGCAACAGCTTCCTAGGAGGTCACCCATCCTAAGATTGCTTCAACCTGAGCATGATTAACTTTGGAGTTTCGACGTACCCCGAGCCACTACACCAAAAGGCGTCTCGATGATTAGAGTTTATTCTCTAAGTATATAAGAGGTATTACAATCTACCCTCCTTATAGAATTGACGTCCTTATCAATTTCATTATATAGGTCCAAAACCATCACCAGGCAGGGCTTCACCCTTCCGACTGGTGAATTGCTTTGACACCATTTGTAACAACCCAACTAAAACTCCTCTCAACGTATTTTCCGCTTTGGCATAGAACGCTGCACAGTTTTATCCCTTAGTGCAGTAGCTTCCCAAACGATCACCCATCTTAGGATTGCTTTAGCCTGAGCATGTTTAACTTCGGAGTTTTAACATACTTAAAGTCGTTACACTAAAAAGCACCTCAATGATTAGAGTTCATTCTCTAAGTATATAAGGGGTATTACAAATGCCTAAAGTCATTTTGATTAGCGTGTCAAATTCAATATGGATCTCCTTTCAGGAATGAGTCCAATAGCCTCACATTAATGACACTTAACTCTCAAAGTGTATTTTTAAGGTTAGTATTTGGTATTAGGTTTGCCTCTTGTCATTATAAACCTTTTAATTAATAAGACAAAAATAACTTATCCATGCTCTTGAATAAAAATTTGCCCCAAACACTAGTTTATTCAAATATGAACTTATTAAAAAGCTAACTCTCGTGAAGAATCGTTAAAACCTTTCGACACTTTAGTTTACATAGAGTTTAGATGCATTAGCCCTGTGTCAATCAAATCTTGAATCTTGTTTTTCAACCTCCAATAAGTGTCTGTAGAGTGACTCTACTACCCCATGTGATAATCACATTGCACCTCAGGATTTCCATTCCAAGCCTACATCCTAGTTTGGGAGCCTCATAGTCTAGGATATTTACTTCTTTTAACTTATGAAAGCCGTCACGCCCCGAAGCGGCAGAGTCGTAACAGCCCTGCCGTGTAAACCATTCTAAGATAGAAGTTTGCCTTACAACTGCTATCTTAGACTTGATCTACACAAGGCGTCCACGACTAACCCGCTTTGAAGTAAACAGTTTGTAATTTAAACAAATCATTTACTTAAAAAAGTGAGGAAATATATATATACAGTATAATTTAGTTATTGCAATTAAAGTTTACAATAATTTTCCATAATATATTTCCTAGTTATTACATTATTTAGAAATGAAAAATAATTCTAAAATAAAAACTTAGACCTTAAAATTATGTATTTATTCTTCAATATTTTTCCTCACTCCCCAAGATCCAACAGTTGCTAGCTTTAGAGTAATTAGTTGCCACTTCTTAGCCAACACCTGTACGACATCTATAGGGATGTGAGCAACCACAGCTCAATAAGTTAGGATGGAGGACTTAAAACTATACCATACACACAACAAAGTTTTCGATCACTTATTAGGTGCAATGCATGTGCAAGCAAATGCCATCGCACGACGTTGTCCGGCCCATCATGAGATTAGAGAAATTGCGCCCGCTTTAATCTGGGTTGAGGAGTTGCCATTAATGCAACAGCTCATAACCAAACCCAGGCTTATGCAATGGAGACCTCGCTCCTCCCGCGACTACCTTCAAACCACTGACTTCACCCTCGCCGCGACCTCCTCTCTTGTCACTTAGTTCCGCTAAGGATGAAGAAGGGACCATTTTGCAATCCTACGCTATCCCTTTCGAAGGGGTCGGTATTTGGCCGGAGAGTCCTAAGTTCCCTTAATGGGTTGCCATGCATGTTCAATTATGATTACTAGTCATATATTTAATTAAGTCCAGTTTAGGATGATCAATCATTTCATACAACTCGTACAATACGTACCAGAGCAACAAACAGAATCATAGCATCACATAATCAAATACATGCACACATTCAACTATCTAGCAAGCACAAACAAGCATAATCTTAAGCCTCCACAATACAGCATTGTATTAATCCCAACTTACCTTGACTCCTCGCTCACTCACTCGAGATCCGATTTGCTTAGGCCATCACCAATCATCCCTATAACATAAACATGGTTTCAGCTTTTCATATAACTATTATAGGTTCATTTTATCTTATAATGCTTATTGTTAGGTTTTGTTTAGGGTTTAATATGCCTAATTATCTAGGTCTTAAGTCTTTTATAATTATTCTAGGTTTGGAGTTAGGTTCGGGTTCGGTTTCCACATCGATTTCTAAATTAGGTTTTAGTTCGATTTCTAAGTAATGTTTTATATTCCAACCCTAGAAATCCGTTTCAACTCAAAATGTGAAATTAATCACATTACTTCCCGATCTCCTAAATATCATTATTACCCCTAGTCAGTATTTTATTTCACCCGGTACACTTATATCCTTATTAATGCATCGAATTTACTCCTGTTGTGAGAAATTTTTACATTTTTCATATAATTACATAAATTCAAGTTTCTTATCAGATTTATTATATATCCCTATTATTTATATAATATCAATTTTTATCCTAATATTTTCTATTTATTATATTTTCAAAAATTACATATTATGCATTATTGCCTATTATGTACATAATGCACTTCTAATATTTCTATCACTTTAATTACCATCCCTAAACATCAATTATCATTTCAAAATGTCTAAATTCATCTTAAATCAGATTTTACTCCTAAATTCCCTAATTTACAAAATTAACTTAAAGCTAACTATTTTTCCCTATTAATCATTTACTACACAATTGACCTAATAATTACATCTAACACCCTAAATGCTACAAGTATCATACTCCATCAGATTTCAACATCCTAAAATATATAATTATTCACTAAATCAGTAATTAATCATTTAATTACTTAATTAACCATAAATTACCCATTTTATGCCTCATTTTAAGGCCTAAAAATTTTAAAAATTAATTTTTGAAAACGGGCTTCATAGCACTGTTCTATATCATCTAAGTAATCTACACAAAAATTTTGGGCTCGAAACTACACTCCTAAGGTCATTTATTTCTAAACCGAAATATGCTTAATTTCGCATTATTTCTTAAGGACCATATATTACAAGACATATTTTCATCAAAATAATATTTTTCCTAAAAACTACATGCAAAAATATTTCAGAATAACAAAATTCATAATTTTCTAATAACATTTACTATTTTTACAAAATTACACAAGAATCGGGCTGAAAATCGAACTCACCGATCTGGGTGGCTCTAGCCACCGCCGACCGCCGTGGCCTTGTCGACAGGCTTGGGCGCTGCCACCACAGTGTGGTGGTGGTGGCCGTCCACTTCCAGCTGCTCGTCTGGTGGGGGTTCTCTTTGAAGACCCTAATTGCACAATTTTTCCTAATTTTTTTCTAATCCAAAATTTTCTCTCAATTTTCGCCTCTCTCTATTTTTCTCACTTTTCAAACTACCCAAATGAGCTCCGTGATTTTTCTTGCTATTTATAGAGCTTTAGGGGATTTATTGTGCATTAAATTGGACAAGACAATTCCCTTATCCCTTATCCCTTAATTTTTGGCTTTTGTGTTGTCTTAATTTAATTGGTTAATTTTTATTTTTCAGATTCTGACTTGCTACGACTAGATTTGCATCATTCCACACTCTTCTAATTTTTTCTGATTTTTCCACAATTAATTTATAATTTTCTATAATTATTTACTAAGTTTTTGGCCAATTTAAGTAATTTCGTGTATTTTTATCTACACGTAAATATATGTGGGGTACATGTGAACATTCCTAATTATTATTTTGGTCATTTTAAAATTTTTAGTATACATATAATCTATCTCTAGTAATTTATTAGTTATTAAATTACATTTTTCGCCTTTTCGGTAATTAGCAATTATTACACTTAAAATTTGAAAATTTTATAGTCTCCTATTTTATTACTTATTTTCTTAAATTTAAGTTTACGGAGTCATTTTTACTAATATTTCTCTTAATAGTTTAAAATTTGGGTTTGATCGAATTTTTTAACCGATCGCCCAAAACCTTATGTTCTAAGTTTAATCCTACGGTCAATTGGCTTAGCTTTAGGGCTTACAAAAGGCTTGAGGGAGAGTAATAGGAATTGGAGTGAAATGTGTTCCTTAGGCCTTCTAGACTTGCATAGGCTTTTAGCTACCACTTAGGTTATCGGATTTAGGTTTTATGGTATATCCCTCAAGACTTATCACATTAACGACACTCCTTTGTGATGATTCTAGAAGCCCTTTCTTCTGTTTTGGCCCCACTAATCTTTCGGCTCGTAAGGCTTCCTTAATTCTACCCCTTGCTACCATGATATCTACAAAGCTAGAAGCTGTGTTCCCCAAAAGATGTCCATAATATAGCTCATTTGGTGTATTGATAAATGCCGATGTCAATTCTCTCTCTAGCAAAGGAAGGATGATTCTAACTGCCATGCTCCTCTACTTCTATACATATAGCTTAAAGGACTCATTGTCTTGGTTGCTCAATGTGCCTAAGTCCTAAATTGAGGAGCAGTCTCGGTGTTGAATTTGTATTGTTCATAGAAAGTCTGAGCTAATTCTCCCGAGTATTTATCTGATTGAAATTAAGTTTAACATACAAAGTTAATGCAGGCCCTATCAAACTGTCTTGGAAAGTTTATACCATGAGTTGATTATTTCAAACATATGTACTTATCTCATACATGTATAATCTAGTATGTAGCTTTAGGCATCCAGTCCCATCTTTGGGTAAGCCTAACATCCTATGCAAAAAAGTTAATGACCCCAACCTACTCGAAACTGTCATAAATTCTGAGAGCTTTCATGTTCTTAATGATCTGTTGAGTCAATTTTCTTTTCGACTCTTTTATACTTTCTTGATCTAGCCCTGAGTTGATCGGCCTTGTGTTGGCTAGGAAAGTATAGGAGTTAGACTCAAGAGCTAGATTGATCTTTTCTTCCAATTTGAGATGAGGTACTTCAATAGATTTCCCATGTCGAGCTTTCGAGTGCTCTTCATTTGATGGCGTTATGACTCTGAGTATAACTATGCTATCAATTAACAAATCCATCTACTCAACCATTTTTCCTACAGTTTGCTCTAGTAGGTGAATCCTTAGCTTAGTAGGGTTAGTATCATCAAGGTGGTTATTGTTGTTCTTATTGTTGGCCATTGCTTTTAAGGTTACCTGATAAGAATCCATCCCTGTAAGCAATTCTCAATTTTTTTTTTTAAAAAAACCTTTAATTTGAAATAAATTAAGGGAACTTTACAAGAAAAGAAAAATTATTTTATAGGGGATAAAGCAATGGAAATACAAGGAGGTGAGTATTCTAACTTAGCGTGGAAATCAAAAGGGACCTTCTAAAGAAAAATGTTTATAATCCAATGGCATTTAAAAATTCACCAAATGAAAATAGGCTTTAATTCTATGAAAAGTTTCTAACTAACAAAGGGTCCTATTTACAAGATTTATTCTAAGATAATATTTATAATCAAAGGAGTTTAATAAATTTGAGGAGTTGGGGTATAGACCTATTACTTACATGGAAAGATTATAATTATTTCCAAATTGGAAAAAAAAAAAAAGGAATCGTGAATTTTTAACTTATTATTATAATACTTACAAAGAGTGAGGAAAATCTAAAGTTAAAGAACTAATGATTATTTCAGAAGTTAAAACATGTTCTACATATGTAGCCCATGAAAATTTTCTAACTTGAAAGTTAATGAGCTTATGTTATTCTAGAATGATGGCAACTACTTAAAAATAAATATTTTACAAGTAAAATTGATATGATTATTGTTTTTTAGGTTAATGAATGTGATTATTTATTCATCTAACTTTTAGGAATTAAGACTTAAATAACAAGTATGAATATTTACAAATTAATAAAGCCATCGAAAAAATGTAATATGAAACATGCGGGTGCAGATGCAAAGGAATGATGATTAAATAGTAATGTAACAATATAAAGGGGTTACAATTGTGACTTTTTCGGAATTCTATAATTACAACTAATTTGAAATTACAAAGAAATAAAAAAATGTTACATCGAAATAGGATTTACATAGAATTTCGACAATTATAGAAATACAGGGAAACTCCAAGTTTAAAATGGAAAAGTCATATTGATGTACCTAGGAGCTCAATTATTACTAGGGCTTACGGTAGCAAATGCGAACCAATGGGTCCTTTGAGATATCAAAAAAAGATATAGTGAACCAATCTAAAAACTGACTAGAGCGACTGATGTAAAGCTGCTAGGAAGATATAACGCACCAACGAACACAATACGACTTAACACTTCACTTAATATGATGTGTAAGTTGATGTCAAGATCCACCCGCCACTAATGATGAGCTACTCAGTAAGATTAAATAAAAGTGTATGGGAAAATGGACTTAGAGAAAATTGTCTCACAAGAACAGTATATTCAATGTATATGTCAAGATCGGATAATTCTAGCTTACACGTAAAAGGGATTATTTATAGTAAGTCACCTAGGGCAACATTATAAATAAAGAAATTACAAGAAGGTATATACAAGAAGGGAATTCCCAGTACATGCGAAAAGGGGTAAAAGGGGAAAAAGAGGTAAAAGACAAAAAGGGAAAAATAGTACAATGTCAGATGAAACAAATAGTTGCCAGCATGACATTAGTTCCATACCAAGATTCTTTGAGCATAGCAGGCGGGAGGAGCCAAGACGCATGGAGACAAAGGCCAAGACATGAAGAAGATGTCGAGAGAGTTGGTAGGAGGCTGAGAGAGAAATACTCAGCCGAAGAGGTAGATCCCTTTACTCGACGGTAGACTCTCAGCAGGTGAATGTTCGATCACCCGTCATAGAGCTTTTGGCTAAAGGATAGTTGTCATTGGCAAGATAACTAGAGTGAACTATGACCAAGAACAGACAAAGCCGGTCACTGAATAGGTTCAAGCTTGTAGAAAGCTCGAAAAAGGGTTAATGAGGAAAGGTATGAAAAGAGTGACAAAGACGAATGGAATGGTAAGCAAAAACCCACAAACAGTTTCAGAGGATATGACACACTAAAGAAACTTCTGAGGACTTACGACACAATTTGATATGATGCACAAATTGGTCCAGTGAGATTACTTGTCACCTAACCTTATTTAAGGGAAAGGATAAAAGTGATGCCGATAGTAAATAAGTAGTGCTTACATAAGGAAGAAAGTACTCAAGTGTATTGAAGGTAATCTGATCTATTATGGTTACAAGTACAAGAGTATTTATATCCGTGAGCTAGGGCAACTTGCCCAAAAGGGAAAAGACAATAAGGATATTTCCTAAAGAAGTAATGTACAAATACAAGAGGGTTGATAACTCTGATTTTAAACATATTTCATATGGTGATTTTATAGCATTTCCCATACATTTTTGGTTTTCTTAAAAGAAATTGATACTTAATTGAGTAAAATGTTGATTTCAGGATTTAAACGCATTCTAGGCTCGAAAACGAAGAAAAGGAATCAAGTTTCACTCAATTCCGAGTTCAAACAAAGAAGTTATGAAATTTTGAAGTTATGCAGAAATTTTGCCTTTGTGCAGAAAGTTACACGACTTGGAGACACGGCCATGTCCCAGGCCGTGTCTGGTGACGAAAATAAAATCCGTGTAATACACATATAAAAGGGGATCTTAGGGTTCAAAAGGAAGAGAGACATTACAGAAACAAAGAGAGACAAGAGACAAGAAGAGACTTAAGGAGAAACAACATCAAGAAGCGATAACAACATCGATTTCAAGATTAAAGATTGTTCATCAAATCAAGAGGGGTTTTCATGCTTTATTTTATGTTTTTGATGAATCTCGTTTTTAGATTCATTATGATAGCTTAGAATTCAAGTATTTAGGATTATGGAACCTAGGGTTTCATGTGATTCTTGGATTGAATTATAATTTCAAGAAAGTTTCTATCTTTTCTTGATTCAATTATGTCGTTAATTATTGATTGATAATTCTAGAGTGTCAATACATGATATTATGCATGTTGATTGAGAAATTGCATGTGTAATTAGATCTTAACATAATTGAAGAGAATTACATGTATACTTAGAGATAAGATACATGATTCTTCCGGAAAGTTGATTGTTTGTGTGGGAATTTATTATACATTAATGCGATTCTAAGTTATATTGCTAAGTGAAGAGATTCCGGTAAATAATTTAAAATTAGGGTTAATATGCTTGAGAAAGATATTAGCTTTAATTGTGAATCCCTCCGATCAAGAATAATAGAAATTGACTTGAATATATTTTAAAAGGTTACATGTTAAACACTAGGGGAAATAATTCCTAAATACATCATTGCATACTTAAAGTCGTTCATAGTTTTATTGCTTTCTAATTTGCGTAATTAAGTCTCATAAGTAGTTTAGTTGTTAATTTCAGTATTTTTAATTCATTTAACTCATCATAATTTTCCGGTTAGATAATAAAGCTAAAGTTAATATTAGTACTCAAAATCTCTGAGGGATCGACTCGGACTCATATCCGACTATATTAAAATTGATAGGTGCGCTTGCCTCGTATCAAGGGTAAAAATGAATATACAAGGAAATCAATCATTGGTGCTATAGATTCTCCATACGATACTGTACATGTGGCAATGTTGCATTAGCAAGGTTGTTAAGGGATGTAGACAAAAGTACAAACGGGTGGGCTTGTTCGAGTATGAATGGCCTAGTCAGTCCAGATTCTCTGTCTCTCGGTCTCTCGACAGAAATGATGCCAAGTGTTTAGTCGGCTTGGCATTAGATTGGTCATCAACTCGGCATAACACATAATAAAGGGCGGTCATTCGGAACGGCATTAAAGGTGACTCGGCAAGTAAGTATTCGGCCTTGGCAAGGGTTGGTTGAAACATAAGGATTCGTTGTGCCAACCTCTTTAATCCTCGAGCTCGGCTGTGGGTCAGAGGTCCCATAGCTTGATTCCCATCACTAACGAACAGAGTACAGAACAACCACCCAACGCTCTCAGAGAGTTTAACCATCCTCCTTTAGTATACCGTTTCTCGGCATCAGTGGGTTGACAAGAGAGAATCCGTTGGGTGAAAGACTTTAGGCTTCTGAGGCATGCTTAAGTGATTGGGTTGGTAGTTGGCAACCCATCACTTATACCAAAAAAAAAAAAAAAAATGAACGCATTTTGAAGTATAGGGAAAGTATATCACAATATTCTTTTAGTAGAGAGGAATTCCAATAAAGTTACAACTTTTCGTTGGTAATATGCCCAATTACTATTTGTTCACCGGTCCTAAAATTCATGCATGCGAAAGGCTGAATTCTAAAGGTCCTTAAGCTTTATAACCTCATACGTCTTTGAAGAAACGGTTTATTGGTTATATCAAAGCTTAAGTAAGGTAAACTAATCAATCTCAAGCAATTATTACATCACAGCACCCAGAGCCTACACAATGGTCTCCCACCCTAAGGTCCTAAATTGGCCTGGATCTAATCGTATCTACCACACATTATAATTTAATAAAACACCCTAATATGCCCCTAAAAATTCTTGCATTAAGGTTAGCATAGATATATACAAATAATATATATATACATATATGTAGGAAAGAAATATAACATAGAAAAGGAATATTGAAAAACAATTCTAATTTCGAAAGATTTTAAGTAGCTAGCCCCATTAATATCTTTAGTGAAGTTGCCAAGCTGTCAAACTTAAATTCTTTCGATTTTTATTTTTCTTAATATGATCTATATAAAATACTATAGCTATTCAATATAGACCCTTAACTAAAAATTAAAGAAAAATTGGTTTAAAAAAAAAAAGATTTAGAGTCACCACTTGATGGAGGTTGGGAAAAGGGTTAGATTAAAATTAATTGAATGGATTGATTTTAACTTAACCACTAGACTGTATGAAAACCAATTTTGAAAATGGTTTTTGAAAACCAAAGATTTCAAGTCCAAAAGCTAACATATTAAATCCCAATGAATATCACTTTTAACCTTTCGAATTTAGCTTTATATTTCAAAATACTTTTTTAAATTAAAAGAACAATTCTATATTCACAAATAAAAAAAGTTAAATTTATTTGCAAAAAAAAAAAAAAAGGAAGGAAAAAAATATTTTACAAAGGGAAAATTAAAAAAAAAATGCCCTATTTTAAGTTACCATGTAGGTACTTACGTACCCTCTAATAAGGATCAAACTTCCCGTAGTTCGATTAGTGAATTTTAATTTTGAAGACAATTAGATTTAAGTTTTTTTTTTTTACCCATTTAATTATTTTGAGAAAAATTCTAAACTAAGGTCCTAATTTGGATATTTTTATTGTTGAAGAATTCTAAAGAAAAGATCCCTAATGAAACAAAAAAAAAAAAAACTTTATCCAAAATAATAGCAAGTTTTTCTAAGTTGTAAATCATTTTTCTTTTTTTTTTATAATATTATATAAAGAAAAAAAATCTTTAAAACACATTATTCAAAATCATGAAAGAAAGAAAAGATAAGAACAAAAGACTTTCCCTTTTATATTTTTATTTATTTATTTATTATTATTATTTATTAATTTTATTTTCAAAATTTAAAAAAAAAAAGTTAAAGTCCAAATTGGGGCCGAACTTAGATCAAAGGAGTACACTCAGGTCAAGGGGTCTGTTGGAGTAGGTATCAAGTCCAGGTCAGGTTGACCAACCCAATACACATGTACTGTACGTAACTTGCCAAAGAAGAGGAAGAAGGTACGCGATGGTGCCTCAAGCGTTTCTAGGCATCGAAATAAGTAGATGATCATAGTTTTATGTGTTTCTGATTGGTAAATATAGGGGTAGGGAAGACGCCTTGATGTTTGGGGGTGGTTTAGAGGTGATTAAAGGTGGCTTACTAGCGACATTGGTGGTGTGGCATGTGAGAGAACTACGAGCGATAGAAAATTGATTAGGTCTTGGGTTTTCAACTACTATGAGCTCAACTGTAGTGGTATTTTATGGTGAACAACCACCATAGAGTGGTGGTTCAAGAGGGTAATGGTAGTAAGCTTTAAGGTTTCATGGTGGTACATCTAATGATGAAGCTAGGGAGCATGGTAGCTAAAGGGAGTAGTCAAGTAGGAGAGCTACGGACTTGGGAGGATAGATGTGTGGTTAGATTAACTTGAAAACAAATGAGAGCTGCCAATTCCTAGAGAGAGAAAAGTCGTACGAAAGTGAGAGAGAGAGAGAGAGAGAGAGAGAGAGAAAGCCTGAGATATGAGTTTTTTTAGTGTTTTTTAAAGCTTGGTGATGATCCAAAAGTATTCACTAACCCCCATTTTATACTAATTGAAGCTTAAACATGCATAAAAGGTCTAGAAATTTCATTAATTTGAAGATTCAAATTAATGGCTTTTTGACCCGCGATTTGATTTTTTTCTAATTTGAAGCTCAATTTGGCCACATGAGAGGATGAATGGGAGTGGGTTTTTATGCTTAATGCGAAGAGGGTCATGTGTGGTACATGATTCCACCAATAATTTGAGTGGAATCATATGAAAATCACATGAAAAAGAAGTGTAAACATGGGCCACTGAAGAGGAAAGAAACTAGGAACTGGGCTTCAAAATTAAGGGAGAAGAAGTAGGGGAGGGCGTTGCACATGTCATGTACATGCGATGTGCCCAAATGAGTAAATTGAATAAAAAGGGCCTAACATTAAGCACCAGGGCCTAAGGATGTTTAAATAGGGCTTTTAGCCTTATTGCAAGAATATACAAACCAGGTCTTACACCTAGTCTGGTTCCTCTCTTTTCTTTTTTAAGTAAATAAACCAAAAGAAAAATAATAAAATAATAAATAAAATAAACAAATAAGTAACACTAAATCTAATGCCGAATTAAATCCTCAATGACTGGCTCTAAAATTTATTCCCATACAAATTGATATTTTATCAAGCCCAATCTAACAATTTATTATACTTAAACCCGATGACCTTCTAAAAAAATTTACATATTTTTTTTTTTTAATTTTTAAATTAGGACCCCTCTACTTTATTCTTAAAATATATTACTCGGGGTAAAAATAAAGTGTCTATAAGTACTCATCTACAACCTTATGGATTCGAATTCCATCACCTCTCCATCATTGGTTTTTAGCCCCTTAGCCTCCCCTAATCACCCTTTATGCTTGCAAGTTTCCTACCATCTTTATCAGGACTTGCAGTTGTTCTTCTATAGTTGGTGTGGGGTTGTTATTGTTCCTCTCCAATAAGTTTCCTTTGTCGACTTCTACCCATTCCTCTACTGTACACATTATCCCCAAACACCTCTATGTCAATTCAAACAAGACTACACCATTATACTTTTCAAAAATTTTGTTAAGCACTCAATGCGCTTGATAATGGATTATCAACCTCTGGCCCACTTACTAGCACATGCCTAAAAGGCCTCCAATCCCTTGCTAAAAGAATTCTCTTTTGTCATCCTACCGAGAACGAAAAACATTATATAGCAAAATGGTGGTTGAACTCCTTGAGAGCTTTAGATGGGTACACCCTGCTCTGCTTTGACCCTTGTGCCGACGCCAACGCTAATTACTCTTTGCCAAATGCTAAGGACCCGAGGCTTACATACCAAGTCTTGCTCGAACCTTCAATTGCCAAAAGCTTGCTACTGACTTTCGAGACATAGGCTTCTGTTGGCCGAGTACTTCTCTTTCAGCCTATTACTATTACTTATAACATTCATTACTCATCACAGCAACCTAGTGCCGCTACATCATGATTTAACTCAGCTACTGCGCCTAAAGATTCCTTGGTACGAGACCATTAACGAGCTGACACTTGTTCTTTTCACCTGACATTGTACTCTTTTCTTTTTTTGTCATTTGTCTTATTTACTCTTTTTCGTATGTTGATATCAGGCAAGTGCACCTATCAGTTTTAATATAGCGGATGTGAGTCCAAGTCGATTCTTTAGAGATTTCAAGTATTAATATTAACCTTAGCTCTATTATCTAATCGGAAAATCGTATTGAGTTGAATGAATTAAAAATACTAAAATTAACAAACTAACCTAATTATGAGACTTGATTAAGCAATTTAGAAAGCAATAAAACTAAGAACGACTTCAAGAATACAATAACGTATTTAGGAATTATTTCCCCTAGTGTTTAACATATGACCGCTTAAAATATATTCAATTCAATTTCTATTATTCTTGACCGGAGGGATTCACAATTAAAGTTAATACCTTTCTCAAGCATATTAACCCTAATCCTAAATTATTTACCGGAATCTCTTCACTTAGTAATATAACTTAGAATTGCATTAATGTATAATGAATTCCCACACAAACAATCAACTTTCCGGAAAAAACATGTATCTTATCTCTAAGTACACATGTAATTCTCTCCAATTATGTAAAGATCTAATTACACATGTAATTTGTCGATCATCATGCATAATATCATAAATTGATATTCTAGAAATATCAATTAACAATTAAATAACATAATTGAATTAAGAAAAGATAGAAACTAATATTGAAAATTATAAATCAACCCAAGAGTCACATGAAACCCTAGGTTCCATAATCTTAAATGCACGAATTCTAAGCTATCATAATGAAACTAAAAACGAGTTCCATCAAAAACATAAAATAAAACATCAAAAACCCCTTTGGTTTATGAAAAATCTCTCCAATCTTGAAGTTGGTATTGCTTTCGCTTTTTTCCTCTCCTTCTCTTCAAGTCTCTTCACTTCTCGAGTGTCCAATCTTGTGTGCAAAACCTTAGTATGTCCTTTTATAATGTATTGTAAGGTTTCCGTTTTCGTCACCAAACACGGCCTGGGATATAGTCGTATCCCCAGGTCGTATCCCCAGGTCGTGTATCTTTCTGACCTTGGCAAATTTTCTTAGTTGGACATAGCCTAGGGATACGGCTGTGTCCCAAACTATGTAACTTCAAAACTTCATAACTCATTCATTTAAACTCCAAATTAAGTGAAACTTAATTCCTTTTCTTCGTTTTCAATCTAAGAACGCGTTTAAACCTTGAAATCAAAATTTTACTCAATTAAGTATCAATATCTTTAAAGAAAACCAAAAAAATGTAAGGGAAATACTATAAAATCATCATGGGAAATATGTTTAAAATCAGAGTTATCAAACTTCCCTACACTTGAGCAATTGCTTGTCCTCAAGCAAATAAATCAAAACAAAACTTTCGGGACAAGAAACGCTAAACAAAATTTATCATTATTTAGGAAACCGATGAATGAATAAACTTAACCCGTAGAAAAGTAAGAAACTCATTCTCAATTAACTCACAATAATAAAGTCAATCAATTTTACCCTTAACAATGTCATAATTTCACCTGACTATATTCGAATGCTCCAACAATACTTAATACTAGAGTTCATTAGTTAATTTATGAAAGTCGAAGTTTACCCGAGTCATTTAACCAAGGATTCTTAAACTAAAGATTGGATTTAATATCTCGCCAACTGGGAAAAAGTCATAAAAATTTTGTCCATTTGACTAAAGTGTATACAATTCTCTCTTCAATCTCACCAAGCGCCATAATTTAAAACAAACACATTTTACATCCACTCATCCTCTGATCATCCCCCTAATTCATACTTTTGTTGGGAGGTCTTTTAAATTTACTTTATTTAAGCACAATTGTGTTGGTAGAAAGAAAGAATCTCGCTCTTCTGATGGACCAAGACCGATCCATACCAACTTATTCCTTATATTGATTGCGGGAAAGAACCTTGCTCTTCTGACGGACCAAGGCCGATCCATATCAATTTTTTCATTAGTATTGGCATTGGGACTCAATCTCGCTCTTCTAACGGACCAAGACAAATCCTCACCAATTTTTTCTATTTATACACTTGTTATTACTTTTAACCTCCAATCATTGTGATTTTTCAAGGGTTTCTCAAAAGAAGAATTTCATTTATTTGTTTGCTAAAAATTATAGGACTCTTAAAAATTTTTAAGAGAAAGGTATACATAAAAGTAAATTTAAAAATAACTATGACTAACTCTCAACTAATGATGTTGCTCCAATCTCAAGTCTTAGAGTCCCAAGCTAAATAACTCGTAACTTTGCCCTCCACAGATTTAACTAATCAATTATAATAAAGTATAATAAGATCAATAATGATCAAGATGACACAGTTAATTTGGCTTAACACTTGTTAATCACCTATTACAAGTTAACTTAAAAATTAATTGGGTCAAATGTGAATAATTAGTATCCTAAACAGTAACAAATTCATATATATCCCTTCCCCACACTTAATAACTTATATTGTCCTCAATGTACAACTAAGAAAGCACAATAGTAAGATATGAAACAATTAAAATCATCATAAGGAAAAAGGAAATACACATATTGAAAAAGAAACTAATACTTCTCTACCTTAAAGCATAAGATACTCTAATGGAGAAAGGGTGGCCAGTAGCTCAGAAATAGTGCCCTCATGAGTGGAAAATAATGTTACATACTTGGATTTTCTTCAAACGGTAAGCTTTGTGCGATATGCCATTAACGACTTGAGAAGAAACACCAAACCAAATCAAAAACACGCATCCTTGCCATATGTAGTTCAAATGAAGACAGAGGGAGAAAGGATTAACAGTGAAGAATATTGAAAGAATTCTCATTGGAACATTTAAACAAACATGTAAGGTGCATCCACAAAACTAGTTGGTGTAAAAGAAATGGTTAGCAAATTCATCCAACTAAGTATACATTAGACGCATTATATTGCAATCAGCTTGAAAAGAAAGCATCCTAACACATCAAAGACACTAAATGACCCAAAATCACTCTCACAATGCTAACCCTAACTAGTGTAATTGAATAATGATTATCAAATTGGCAAACAAAATTCAGATTTGAGAGATCATACAGGAATATCTAACCAGAAGAGGCATCGTAAAGGCATTAAAATCGAGCAACACAAGGCAATTGTGTATGTCTATTATGAAATAATAAAAACGAAGTAAATTCTCAAACAAAATGCATGTACCAATTCACAAAAGAATGAAATGTTTAGTAGCTAAACCTGCCTAAACAATGAGGAAGATAAAGCAAAAGCAATGAGGAGAACTTACTTAGATCAGGAATCGTGATGTTAGGAATCGTGAGGAGAAAATGGAAAGAAGAGAGAATATAAAATGAATATGTGTTGAGGTTTGTAAGTGTTTAAGAGAGTATGTGTGTGTTTTAATAAATTGTGTAGGTCGTATGGTGAGTCATGTGGGTGCTGGGCGGATACGGGTTGGGACACAACCGTGTCCCACGCCCGTGTAACTTTCTGTGTTCGATCGTAAATTCTGGACGCACACGAGCTGGGACACAATCGTGTCCCATGCCCATGTAACTTTCTGTTGGCAGTCGGGAATACTGGGCGTACACGGGCTGGGACACAACCATGTCCCACGCCTGTATAACTTTCTGTTTACGCGACATATGGCTGGGCGGACACGGGCTGGGATACGACCGTGTCCCACGCCTGTGTCACTGTCTGTGGTGACGCTTTAAAGTTAGGCGCACACGAGCTGGGACACAACCATGTCCCACGCCCGTATAACTTTCTGTGGTGACGGATTAAAAGGGCCTTGATGAACACGGGCTGGGACACGACCGTGTCCCATGCCCGTATAACTTTCTGTTCCTTTATTTTTTTTTCTTTAGCCTAAATTCATGAATTTAATTTAAAAATAAAGGAAACTTAAAGAAATAAAAGTACTTAAACTAGAAAAACAAGACAAAGAAAACTAAAGAGAAGAAAAAAAATGAAACTAAAAGAGAAAAGCCCATGACTAAAATTGAAACAAATAAAAGAAGCAAAGCAAAGTTAGATAAAAGAAAAATAAAATGGAATAAACTTAAAAAACTAAAGTATAAGCAAAGTTAGACATAGGTTGCCTCCCAAGAAACGCTATAGTTAACGTCAATAGCTCGACGGGATACGTCTTGTCATTCATGATTCTTCATCCAAGTGGAGATAGGACTCCTCCTGTATCTCGCTTTCGAACCCTCCATACGAGTGTAAATTTACCCTTCGACCATCGACCTTACCAATTCCATTTCATTGGTGCATAACTTCCATAGTTTCTCTCCTTGTCATGCCACTTATCAAATTCATCTAGCCTAAACTTCTTCATTTTGTCCGCTTTTAGCTTAGATGCGGTTGTCATTGGAAGTTTTGAACTTTTCACCACAAAGACATGTTCCAAATGATTTCTTGACAATTTTGGTTCCAAAGATGGTGGCTTCTCTTTGAAGGATCTTAACTTAAGATCTTTTGGCTTGTGGAGTGGATCAACCCCCTTCTTATCCACAATAGATTCACGAACTTCTATTTGAGCTACCACTTCTGCACAATTGGGGTTAGTCACCAGATTTTCATCTCCCTTTTGCAAGCAATACCTTGAGGAATCCTTGGCAAGCGTTTCTTGCACACATGTAGATATAACAGCATTGTGGCATTAACATTGCGACATGTGTCCTCTGAGTTAAGAAATTTGTTCATTGCCTCCGGATTTTTAAAAACTATTTTATCATCCCCAACTCGTAATATCAACTTATGCTCACTAACATTAAAAACAGCCCTAGCGGTGGCTAGGAAGGGTCGACCTAAAATGATTGGCACCTCAATATCCTCATCTATATCAAGTATAACAAAATCCATGGGAAAGATGAATTTGTCTACTTGCACTAAAACATCATCTATAATGCCTCTAGGGTATATGATAGACCTATCAGCTAATTGAAGACTTATGCGCATTAGTTTAGGTTCTCCTAAACCTAGCTTTTTGAACAATTTATACAGCATCAAATTTATACTGGCTCCTCAGTCTGCCAAAGCATTATTTACTAACAAATTGCTAAGCATACAAGGAATAGTGAAACTCCTTAGATCGTTTAATTTTTGTAGCAGCTTTTTCTAGAGAAGTGCCGAGAATTCTTCATTCAATGTGACAGTTGTAAGCTCCTCCAACTTCCTCTTGTTCAATAGAAAATCCTTTAGAAATTTCGCATACTTTGGCATCTGCAAGATGACATCAACAAGAGGTAAGTTAATGTGTAATTGTTTGAAAATATTAAGCAATTTACCAAATTCCTTATTCTGATCAGTGTAACTTTGCTTAAGGCGCTGAGGGTAAGGGATAGGAGGCATATACTCCTTCACTTTCGGTGATTCCATACTTTCTTTTGATTTTAGTGGCTTTGCATCTTCTTTACGGTTGACGTCCACTTCTTTCTCAACTACTTCCCCACCATCCTTCTTCTCCACTTGCAATTTTCTACCACTTCTCAAGGTCACAGCATTAACATGTTCCCTAAGATTGACCTCGGTATTCCCTAGGAGTGTTCCCTATGGTCTTTCAGAGATTAGCTTCGCAAGTTGACCAATTTGGTTCTCAAGGTTGCGATTGGAAGCCTCTTGATTCCTCAATGATGATTAAATGTTGGATAAGCGAGCCTCATTGCCTTAAATATATTTTGTGAGAAGTTCTTCCACACTAGACTTCTTTTCTTGAGGAAGAGGAGGTGATAATGGTCTTTGAAATCCAAGTGGGCTAAAGTTGGTCTTCTGCTGGCCTTGGTTTTGATTTCCCCATGAGAAATTGGGGTGATTCCTCCAGCCTGGATTATAAGTGTTGTTGTAGGGGTTATTTTGTTGCTTGGGTGGATTTCCTAGATAATCTACCTGTTCCAGTTGTTCTTGTGCTCCATAACCCTGCATACTAAAGTTACTTACATTCGATTGCACTTGTTGAGGGCCAACAGAGAGTGCATCAATCTTCTTACTCAATAGGTCCACCTTGGCTGCTAGAGCAGTGGTCAAGTCCACATCATAAATTACCATAGCCTTTTGCTTGGCTCTAGTGCTTTCCCACTGATAATTGTTCATCACTATTCCTTCAATCAGGTTTTGTGCTTGCTTAGGTGTCTTTGTGTTCAAAGTACCTCTTGCGGATGCATCAATCATCTATCTTATAGATAAATTGAGACCATTATAGAAGGTCTGAATCTACATCCATAGTGGGAGGCCATAATGTGGGCACCTCCTGAGCAAGTCCTTGAACCGCTCCCAAGTGTCATATAGAGTCTCCGCTTCCAATTAGGCAAAACAAGAAATATCGTTTCGAAGTTTAGCGGTCTTAGCAGGTGGGAAATACTTCTCCAAAAATTTCTCTACCAATTCATTCCAAGTTGTGATTGAATTTCGTGGTAAGGAGTTCAACCACTGCTTTGCTCTACCCCTCAAGGAAAAAGGAAATAGCCGCAGTCGGATGGCATCATCCGTGGCTCCGTTGATTTTAAATGTATCACAAATCTCTAGAAAGCTAGAGATGTGGGCATTAGGATCTTCATCTTGGAGATCGTCAAACTGAACATATTGTTGCACCATTTGTATGATGTTAGGTGCAATTTGAAAGTTATTAGCCGCAACGGTTGGCCTTGCGATACTAGAGTCGGCTCCAATAAGTATAGGCCTTGAATAGTCGGACATGGTCCGATTTGCTTCATTACCATTGTTAGCCATGTGTAGTGGATCTTCTTGCTCGATGAATTGAGTGTTGGCCTCTTCACCCTCTTCCTTAATCTCAACGATTGACTCGTCGTCTATGGTCGCCACAATTTGTCTAGGTCGCGATCTCAAATTTTGAAGGACAGTTCTCTCAATTTCAGGATCAAGTTCTACCAAATCTTCCGAGTTGCTTTGGGTCATGCACTACAAAGGCAAGAAATATAAAATCAATTACAGCTCTAGGTAATAAAAATAAACAACGAAAACAAAAGAAAAAGAATGGTCAAAGTAATAAAGCAACTAGTGTTCTTAATATCGAAAATCTCCGGCAACGACGCCAAAAACTTGATATCAAGCAAGTGTACCTATCAGTTTTAATATAGCGGATGTGAGTCCGAGTCGATCCCTCAGAGATTTCGAGTACTAATATTAACCTTAGCTCTATTATCTAATCGAAAAATCATGTTGAGTTGAATGAATTAAAAATACTAAAATTAACAAACTAACCTAATTATGAGACTTGATTAAGCAATTTAGAAAGCAATAAAACTAAGAACGACTTCAAGAATGCAATAACGTATTTAGGAATTATTTCCCCTAGCATTTAACATGTAACAGCTTAAAATATATTCAATTCAATTTCTATTATTCTTGACCGGAGGGATTCACAATTAAAGTTAATACCTTTCTCAAGCATATTAACCCTAATCCTAAATTATTTACCGGAATCTCTTCACTTAATAATATAACTTAAAATTGCATTAATGTATAATGAATTCCCACACAAACAATCAACTTTCCGGAAGAAACATGTATCTTATCTCTAAGTACACGTGTAATTCTCTCCAATTATGTAAAGATCTAATTACACATATAATTTGTCAATCATCATGCATAATATCATAAATTGATATTCTAGAAATATCAATTAACAATTAAATAACATAATTGAATCAAGAAAAGATAGAAACTAATATTGAAAATTATAAATCAATCCAAGAGTCACATAAAACCTTAGGTTCCATAATCTTAAATACACGAATTCTACGCTATCATAATGAAACTAAAAACGAGTTCCATCAAAAACATAAAATAAAACATCAAAAACCCCTTTGGTTTATGAAAAATCTCTCTAATCTTGAAGTTGGTATTGCTTTCGCCTTTTTCCTCTCCTTCTCTTTAAGTCTCTTCACTTCTCGAGTGTCCAATCTTGTGTGCGAAACTCTAGTATGTCCTTTTATAATGTATTGTAAGGTTTTCGTTTTCGTCACCAGACACTGCTTGGGATACAGTCGTGTCCCCAGGTCGTGTAACTTTCTGACCTTGGCAAATTTTCCTGGATGGACACAACCTGGGGACACGATTGTGTCCTAGACTATGTAATTTCAAAACTTCATAACTCATTCATTTGAACTCCAAATTGAGTGAAACTTGATTCCTTTTCTTCGTTTTCAATCTAAGAATGCGTTCAAACCTTGAAATCAAAATTTTACTCAATTAAGTATCAATTTCTTTAAAGAAAACCAAAAAAATGTAAGGGAAATACTATAAAATCATCATGTGAAATATATTTAAAATCAAAGTTATCATATGTACTAAGAATCACCTTTTTATATATGTCTTTTTGTAATTTTCCTTAATTGTAATGTTGCCCTATGGACTTACTATAGATAGTCTCTTCTCTTTGTAGCCAAAACATTAGACATTCCTCTTAAGACATTGAATATACTAGTTCTTTACAAAATATCTCTCTCCAAGTCCAATTTTATACACTCTTATCTAGTCTTACCGAGTAGCTCAAAATTAGAAGTGGGTGGACCTTGGTATTAACTTGTGTATTACATCAAGTGAAGTACCAAGTTATGTTGTACTTATAGGTAAGTTATATCCTTCAAGCAACTTCACATTAGCTACCACATTCAATTTGCCAACCTTGCCCTTCTATTTTCTTCGATACTTCGAGGAACCCATTTGGTTTTGATCTCTCTACCTATAGTAAGCCCTAATAATAACTAAGCTCCTAAATACATCATATAATCCTAATATGAGAGCTTGAGGTTATGACCGAGAGCTATGTTGTGATAGTTCCTATGGTTTGCTATTTGATATACTTTATTTTCATTTGGAAGAACAAAGCAAGTTTGCAGTTCACTGTTCATTTGGTATTTTTTGTATGTGTCAAGAGTTTCTTATGTGAAAGTATTTTCTAAAGCTTCATTTTGAGAATGTTGAATCTTAGTGTTCAGAGAGAGATTAATGATGCTAAGAGTGATACTTATGGTCATGGCCATGTTACCCAACAAACACCATGTACTACTAATGAGCAAATACAGGACTTTGCCACTATTGCGACCAATTTAGCTGTCTCAGTACAAAGGGTCTTAGAGATTAGGCCGCTAGAGAGAGTTGTCATTGATCAGTGCCGAGAAATGAGAGATAGGCCAAGATGATGGATGAATGAGCAACAAGCCCCTAAACCCATTCCTATGAACCAAGCACCACTTCGTTATACCGATAGAGTTGTGAGAAGGAAACTTAAGTTGGATGAAGTCGAGCAATATGAGGAGAAGGAGCAATATGTTAAGATGGACGAACGTAAGCTTAGAGCTCCTAAGAAGCTATGCATCTCAAAGTACAAATTTTGAGCTTTAATGGGTCTAGTAGTACTGATGACTACCTAGACTGGGAAAAGAAGATTGAAAAAATCTTTGACTTTTATGACTACGAAATGCTGTCCAAATCCGAGTGGTTGCATTGAAATTTTCTGGATATGCAGCGATATGGTGGAAGAAGTTACAGAATGTCTGCCTAAGAGCTCGACGAGAAGTCCAAACATGTAATGAGATAAAGAGAGTCTTGAGAAGTAGGTTCGTTCTCGAACACTATGACCAAGATACTTTCTGACATCTCCAAGACTTGAGACAAGATAACAGATCAGTAGACGACTATGTCCGAGAATTTCAATTGCTCATGATTCGATGTGATGTTGACGAGCCTAAGATACAAACTATAGCTCAATTCATTTCTGGGCTCAGAACTAAGATTGTTCATATCATAGAGTTACAAAGACTTGGAAGTCTAGATGAGGCCATCTGAGTGGCATAAAGGGTTAAGGTGCAAATATTACTATAGATGTATGCCAACCTATTTCCTAGCGAGATGCCGAAAGGATTACTACCCTTAAGAGGCATTGAACATTGCATCAACCTTTAGCCTAAAGTTATACTAATGAACCGACCTGCCTATAGACTCAATCCCAAGTAGGCAGCTGAGCTGAAGGAGCAAGTAGATGAGTTAGTAGATCGAGGATATGTTTATGAAAGCGTGAGCCACTGTATTGTGCTAGCTGTGCTAGTGCCAAAAAAGGACGAATTGTGGAGAATGTGCATCAACAGCCAAGTCATCAATAAAATTACCATTAAGTACCGATACTCGATCCCGCAACTTGAAGATATGCTTAAAGAGTTACATGGTGCTCGTATCTTTTCTAAAATTGACCTAAAGAGTAGCTATCACCAGATCCGAATGAGCCTTGGAGATGAATGAAAAACTGCTTTCAAAAGAAAGGATGGTCTATTCGAGTGGTTAGTGATGTCGTTTAGTCTACGAATGCACCAAGTACTTTTATGCAGCTCATGAATCATATATAGAGGGCACTGATTGGCAAATGTGTTGTGGTTTACTTCAATGACATTCTAGTCTACAATGCCGACCTCACCTCCTATATTGAGCATTTAAGATTAGTAATCGACATTCTCTATGCCGAAAGGTTATTCAGCAACTTGAAGAAATGTGTGTTCTACTAGAACGAAGTTGTATTCCTTGAATATGTTGTATCAAAGAGAGGAATCCAAGTTGATGATGAGAAAGTCAAAACTATTCTTGAATGGTCTGGGCTAACTAATGTTGCCAAGGTCAGGAGCTTCCATGGTTTAGCTTCATTCTCTCAAAGATTCATTTGGAACTTCAATTCCATAATGGTACCATTAACCGAGCTGACCAAGAACTCTAAGTTTAAGTGGTTGGAGAAAGTTCAAAAGAGTTTTGAAGAGATAAAGTCCAAATTGACATCGGCCCCAATACTCACCTTATCAAATTTGAAGAAAGTTTTTGAGGTAGAATGTGATGCGTCTGTAATCAACATTGATGCCGTCCTTATGTAGGAACGCCAACCCATTGTTTATTTTAGCAAGAAACTCAAAGGAGCTGCCCTGAATTACTTGACATATAACAAGGAGTTCTATGCCCTTGTCCGAACACTACAAAATTAGTGGCATTACCTATTGTTGAGAGAATTCATCATCTACTCAAATCATGAATCTCTTAAACACCTTCAAGGATAACAAAAACTTTCTCAGCATCATGTCAAATGAGTTGAATTCTTGAAGTCCTTCTACTACATCATTCGGTATAAGAAAGGGAGCACCAATATTTCGGCCAATACCCTTTTTCATAGTCATACCTTCATTACAACAATGTAAGCTAAGGTACTTAGATTTGATACCTTGCCCAATTAGTATGAGCATGATCCATATTTTGGACCCTTAGTGACCAAGTGCAATGTTGGATGGGTAGTAAATGGGTTTTACTTGAGTTAGGGGTTCTTGATGAAAGGCAAGCAGTTTTGTGTACCAAGTGGGTCGGCTAGAGAACTACTGGTATGAGAAGACCATGATAAAGGCTTAGCCGGCCATTTTGAAGAAAAGAAGATGGTCGAAGTATTGAAAGAAAATTTCTACTAGCCTAGAATAATGAAAGATGTGCGCTGAGTTCTTGAGAAGTGCGAAGTATGTAAACAGGCAAAAGCTAGAAGAGAGCCGTATGGAGAGTACACACCCCTACCTATACTCGAGCGACCGTAGAATAACCTAAGCATAGATTTCATACTCGACCTTTCCTAAACGCCAAGAAGACATGACTCAATTATGGTGGTGGTCCATTGGTTTAGCAAGATAAGACACTTTATTCCCTGCCATAAAACTAATGATGCTTTATTTATCGCTAACCTTTTTTTATAGGAAATTGTGCGACTGTATAGAGTGTCGAGAAATATTGTGTCTGATCGTAACTCAAAGTTCGTAAGCTTCTTTTAGAGGACCTTATGGAAGAAGCTCGACACTAAGCTCATGTTTAGTACTTCTTGCCATCCTCAGACAGACAGCTAGACCAAAGTTGTGAACAAGACAGTCGATAACCTCCTACAAGCAACTGTAGGAAAGAATTTACATGACCAGAATCTATGCCTACTTGTCATTGAGTTCACTTACAACTGCTTAGTTCACAGCTTGATAGGAAGGTCACCATTTGAGGTCGTTTATGGACTTAACCTAATTTTACCTTTGGATCTGATTATCAACCCGACCACTCAAGGGAAAAGTTAATCTGGCCTACAACGTGCCGAAGAGTTCCACAAGTTGCATCAAAGGGTTGCCAAACATCTATCTAGGACTATAGCTCGACAGAAGGAGCAAGGAAGTTGAGGAAGGAGGTGAGTCATTTATACTCCTGGAGATCTTATCTAGATCTACTTAAGTAAAGAACGTTTCCTTGGAAAGAGGACAAACAAACTATCCCCCAAAGCAAATGGATCTTACACGATCCTTAGGCATATCAATGACAATACCTATGAGATGAAGCTACCCGAAGGGTACAACATAGTTGCCACCTTCAATGTTGTTGACCTGATGCCCTATATGCCTGACGAAGAAGAAGACCAAGATTTGAGGGCAAATCTTTATCAACCCTAGGGAGCTGAATGATTAACGACCTCTTGCCCACTTACTTGTGTATGCCTAAGAGGCCTCTAATCCCTCGCTAGAAAAATTCTCTCTCGTCAACCTACTAAAGATAAGAAATAGTACACAATAAAATGGTAGCTGAACTCCTTGAGAGTCCCATGTGGGCCCATCCTGCTCTGCTTTGTACTGACACCGACTACTCTCTTACTAAAAACTCTTTACCGATTGCAAAAGACCCGAAGCCTGCACACCAAGTTCTGCTCGAACCTTTAGTTACCGAAAGCTTCTTACCGAGTTCCAAGACATAGGCTCCTACTAGCTGAATACTTTTCTTTCAGCCTATTACTAATACTTACGGTATTCTTTACTCATCTCAGCAACTTAGTGTTGCCATGTTATGATCCGGCTCAACTACTATGCTTAAAGATTCCTTAGTACGGGACCATTAACGAGCTACCACCTATCTTTTTCACTTGACATTGTCCTATTTACCCTTTTTCGTGTATATTAAGAATCATCTTTTTATGTATGCCTTTTTGTAATATTTATTAATTGTAATGTTGCCCTAAGAACTTACTATAAATAGTCCCTTTTCTTTATAGCTGGAACACTAGACAGTCCCCTTAAGTCATTGAATATACTGGTTCTTTGCGAGATATCTCTCTCTAAGTCCAATTTTCATACACTCTTATCTAGTCTTGCCAAGTAACTTAAGATTAGTGGTGAGTAGACTTTGGTATTAACTTATGCATTACACCAAGTAAAGTGCCAAGTCATGTTATGTTCATAGGTAAGTCATATCCTCCAAGCAACTTCACGTCAACTACAACATTCAGTTCCCCAACTTTACCTTCTATTTTCTTTAATACTTCGAAGGACCCATTTGATTCTCATCTCTCTACCTACAGTAAGCCCTAGTGATAATTAAGCTCCTAGACACATCACTTGACAATTTTCACCATGAAAAATGCTAGTTTTGAATCTTTCTAACTTTTAAACAATCAACAATAATTAAATACAACGTAAACACACTCATAAAACACTTCAACAACTAATCACAACTCGACTCAATCACTATACTCACCACACTCCTATTTTGTGCAAACAATAAAAACATACTCCCAACCTACATCTTAAGTTTAGATACCATATAAGTATGGTGTAATTAAGTGGAAACCAATCTTAATTACAATCAATATTTAAATAAGCCCTTAATTAATAAGGTTAGGAATCAACTAGATCTAATATTACTCATAAATTTAGCTAATTGTGTGTTTGCCACAATCAAAGGATTAGTAAGAACATACATTGAGGATATGAATCCACAAAAATGTTTTAGGGTTGTAAAGAATTGATTACAAATGATAAATAAGCCTTGGATATGTTGTTATCTTGGGTTAAGGGAATTTTTCTCTAAGAAAAGTATGCAAAACTCAATAATAAAAAGTGTAGGAAATGATGCTACGTCTAGGTAGTACTAACACTACTAGTCAAATGATGGCACAAAGCATTCCGTTCTTAAATACCAGTTGGATGCTGTACCTCTATTAGCCAAATGCTAAGCCATCTTTTAAACCCTACTTTCTTTACTGTTTAGAAGGTAGAGGTGTGCATTACATCATCAGCATACCATTGACCATTGTTCTAATGGTCCATTGTCACTAGTTGGATGATGGTTGCTAAAGAGTTCTTGTTTTGGCTTATCATCTAGATGGTACAAGGTTAACATCCGGATAGTAGTTGTAAATTTTGTAGAACTTTCCCTGTTGAGAATAGCTCTTTTAACATGCTTTTCCTATATTTCCATGGTTCTCATCCTTTATGTTCACCAGATTTAAGTATCTTAAAACCTTATAATAAGCGAGAAATACATAGTGATACTCTTCAAGCAAACAATATTTAGATTCATCAAGTAATTATAAATAAGATTAAAAATATTGTATGCCTTTCATCATATAATAGGGCTCAAGAACATGGTATTCCGATTAGGTAAGACTTAAAGGCAAACAAGGTGCTACTTGGAAGTGATGTTGTCTTCAATAAGAAATAAATGTTGTAGGAGTCTTCAAACAAGTGAACAAAGAATTAAAAAATTATAAAAGCAATAGTGAAGAGTTAGTGATGTACGAGGAGCTTGAGATGCATGATGTCAAAAATACTGTTAGTATAGAGAATTCTAGCTCAAATGAATGAAGCAACATAATGTGGCTCAAAGTAGAATAAACCATCAAGTAGTACATTCTTAAGGATTCAGTTGCTTATGCACTAAGCATGCATTGGTGAGGAGATCCTTGTAGTTCAAGAATATGAGTAACCATAGGAGAGATAGGTAGATGACTGCTCAATCTAAGAGATGTATTCTTTACATAAGAATTAAACAATGGTATCGATGGTTCTTTGAGAAGGAAAGAATTTGATAAGGTGTTAATGAGCATATAAGAAAAAGGAAGCAAGGGGACATGCAAAGCTCACTGATAGCAAAGGGTTATTTGCAGAGGAAATGGGTTAATTATGAATTTTCTCCCTTGTAGTTAGGCATACTTCCATCAAGATGGTATTAGCTTTAATAACTCATGTAAACATGGAGATGGAGCCAATGGAGGTAAAGATGACATTCCTTTATGATGACTTGGATGAGTAAATTTTCATGGCATAACCATAAGGGTTTGCTCAACCTAAACAGGAGCACTCACTTTATAAAATGAAGAAATCACTTTATAGTTTAAATAAGTCTCCAGAATCATGGCATAAATAGTTTGACTCATATATTACCTAAATAGATTATTAGTAATGTGAATATGATATTTATGTCTATATTCGAAGCCTTAGATGATTCCTTTATTGTTCTCTTACTCTATGTCAATGACATGTTAATCACTACACAACATATAGGCAATATCATGGGAGCATTTGTTGAAGAAAAAGTTTGACACGAAACAGTCCCTTTTTATTTCTTTTTACCTTTTACCATGAATGTATTATGCCCTAGTTTATTTACGCCCTAGATACAAACTTGTAGTAGGTTATATACACTAAAAAAGTCCATTTTGTACTATAAGAACATTATTATTCTCGAAATAGCGAATTCACTAGTTTGCTCCCATAGTCTTCACCTAAGTTTATTTAGGGTATTCTGTATTGTGTTGTTTATCTTCTTTCTCTAATCTTTTCTTTGATGTTGGTATTTTTTACATTGTAACAACTTATCCATCTTAGGTTATGGTGTACCTAAGAGTTAGGTAATCACTAGGGCTTACTAAGAATAGGAGTAGGTCATTCGAAGTATTAAAGAAATGGTATGGGATTGCAACACTCATAGTTTAATATAAGCAATCTCCTTGGATATGACACACCAAGAAAATTATACACAACTCAACCTTGGCTTGATATGACATACAGGCTTCAGTTGAGGTCCCGTTGCTACTACCGTTAGGTACAATCGGGTTAGATAAAAGTGTAGAGAGTTTACAACTTGAAGAAAAATTCTCACAAGAAAGGGAAACACGTGGCTGGAGCTTGTTGATTAATGGAAATCACAAAAGGGTAATTACAAATATAATAAGCTCAGACATGTTAAAAGAGGGTATAAAGGACAAATACACGAAGGAATAATAGTATATGTTTAGAAAAGAGAAACCCATAGCTGGAGCTTATTGGTGTCATACTCTAGCATAAATTCTATATGAAGGAAGCTAAAGATTAAGCTTAATTGAGCTAAAGTGATTCGTGAGGTTGATGGACAAATCAACCAGGCTATAAGGAGGTTAGGGTCAAGTTAGAGACAGCCTGTGGAATTGGGGTTGAGCTAAAATGGGCTTCAGGGTGGGTTGGAAGAGCATAGCTAGGAACTGCTAACACAGTATCCATACTACAAATGAGGTGGACTAGATCTTCTGGGGAAGCCTGGGAATATGGAGCTCGGTAATTCGAACAAGTGTGTATAACTCAAATGAGTAGGGAAGGAATGCAGTAATAGTTTGACCTAGTACTGAGACTTGTCCTTGGTTAGCTATAAAGATAGGATTTGTCTATCTAATTACCGAATGCCTCGGAGTTTAGCTCGGGTTAGAAGACTTAAGGTTGAGGGTTGGGTTATGGAGGTCAGAATTCCATCAATAGATTTCACAAATTAGATCCATGTAGGTTATAATAAGTCATTTGTTGATCATGTGTAGTATTATAAAGTTAGTAACTCTATTTATGTGGTGTGTAATCAATGCTAATCTACAATCAAAGGTGAGATTGAGCTTCTCTTAATTAATTTAGGATTTACTTTTGGGGTATATTGAATTGTAGGATATACTTGATGAAATCACGTATATGAATATTGAGATTTGTGGCATAATCACAAGAGCATTTGTAAAATAGAAGATATGCACACGACATATTTGCGGGCAATCATGTTAAATGGGGATATTGTAAAAGCAAAGTGACTAATAAGAACTATAATTTATTATAAGGGGTTTTGTTTCATAAAGGTTAAAAATGTTACCAACTCCAATGTAAGTTATATCTTATTAACTCTAAGTCTATTTCACGGTTGAAAAGACACTAGACAGGATGATTTGCACTAAGAATGAACCTACCTACTTGTCATGATTGGGAAAATTAGTCTTTCTATAACTTCATTTTGAACCTTTTAAAATGTGTAGAGATTTATTGTATATTTAGTAAATTTAAAAAAATTAATTTGGTCAAATACAGTTTACGTTTTAACTGTTGCCTCCAATATATTGAATACAATTTATTATTCCTTTGACTATTTACATCCAAAATATAAAATACATATCTTGAGCCTTGTCTTATCTCCAATGTAATTCACATCAAATAATCTACAAGCACCTTATATCATATACCAAATAATCACAACATTTTTCCCTCTTCTGTTCATATGCTGCCCTATACATTTAAACTTCAACTTTCCTGTTCTCTATTTCCTATTTTGTGCGTGTGTGCAAAGCAAAAGAACGTCGAGGAGAATGTCTAGTATCTACTTAAATATTTTTGTACCGAAAGAGGTGGAATATTCTTCAAACACAGTTTTTACATAGGTTTTGCAACAACGTATTGAGATTAGCATCATAATAGATTGATCTAAAAACCTAAACTTATAGACACAACGCAATACAAGGTAAGTAACTTGTATATCTTAAGTGTTTCCGTATCCCTGTTTCTTGTTTTGACAAAATCATGCACATTTAGATCCTTGGAGACAAGGACAATCATTACAGTGTCCCGAGACTTCTCCTTAGACATTTTACTTGTTAATATGTAAGCTACATTACTCATATTGCTTGTCACTCATAGACAATGAAGTTCTTCATAGAGTGGTTACACTTACTACAAAGGACTAGTTTCTCGGCCAAACTCGCCTCATAAGGAATGATTTCCGAGTGACCGCAGGGTTTGCAGATAGAAGCAGGCTCAAGGACCATCGTAATTGCATCTAATACTCCGAATTTTGGTACATTCTTTGCCCATTCAGGATAAAGATTCAAGCACTCAATTAATCCATCCCCTGCCAGGTCTAATGCATCTGTCAATGAGCCTTCACCTATTATAGCCCAACCCTTTTCTTTCTCATCAAAATTCAGCAATGTTGACACGACTTCTAAGATATGACCAGCATTCGCGTTCTTTCCTACCTTCACCAAGGATCTTCTCATGCTCTCTAGACGAAGCCAGAAGAACCGAATCTTCGTTAGGGAGAGAGATGCTTGCAGGTTTTCTTCACCTATAATTGCTGCTATTTCCCTGACTTTTATAGAACAGTTCCTCTTACCGACATACACAAATTCTAGCTGTACGCCTGCACCTACAATCTCCATCACCTTCGAATGAAGTTCTTGAAAGTACGCTATGTCATCTGTCCCATAAATGCATATGCTGTTGCCTTCTAGGATCTGTATCATTGCCAACTCATGAGCGGTAGTTTTTACTTGTAGTTTACCTAAATGATGAACACATAAATATTTTCCGTAATAAAGAACTGTGTTAAACTTGTAGCAAAAAATGGTGTTTTAGCATCAAATACCTTTTCATGTAGCTCTGGATCGATTCCTTCAAATAGAAGTGGAAGAACTAGGTGCTCTCCCTGCCACAGCTCTACTTCAGTAGAAGGTGTAAAAGGGTAGGCCCTGGCTCCCCAGATTTTAACCATGTCAAAAGCATTAGAGTTCGTTATTACAGCCTTTTCATTCAAAACAACCATCATGGGCTGGTCATTGTAGTTACATACTTGCTTCATAAACTTAACTACCGCAGTGCTAAGCAAACGTGGCTGCCGAATTGAATGCCATGGCAAATAGTATGATATGATGTTGAAGCTTCTTTCTTCAGCATTATTCCATGTGCTAGATGTCGGAATTGGTACCAAGATGATTTCGTAACTTTCCTCTAGATTCTTATTGTGAGGACTGTAGTATGTTAGGTGTAGCAGGAGGAGAAGTTCCTCAGGTAATAGGAATTCTTCTTTTGAAACCAAAAGTACAAGAACCTTGTCTTTAAGTTCAATAACACCAACCTGTCAATGAAACAAATGGGTTGGTTATTGTTAAATTGTAAATATGAAAGAGTCTACACCATATTCATAAGCTTAAACTTTTAAACCAGCTAATTCAATATTGTGGAGCTATATTCAATATGGT
This sequence comes from Lumnitzera littorea, assembly GCA_024138015.1. Taxonomy (NCBI): domain Eukaryota; kingdom Viridiplantae; phylum Streptophyta; class Magnoliopsida; order Myrtales; family Combretaceae; genus Lumnitzera; species Lumnitzera littorea. Next base: position 36,261,575 of record JAMXBB010000005.1, on the reverse strand, counting down.
ATAGTAGGAAGTCACGAGTTTGAACCCTGTGTGCACTCATTCCATCCACATTCAGTTAAATTATACCCCTACGCATATCAATCCAAGTCGCAGCCTATGAGGGATAAGGTATAATAAATAGTAAATGAAAGAGCCCACATGATATTCACAAGGTTAAACTTTCAGATGAATTCATTGTAGAGCTAAAACCAATAGGTCTCGTCTATGCAAAAGATGATTTCTAATCTCGTTATGGTAACAAATTCTATGTTCTTATTAATTGGTAATGCTCATTTTTAAGCGCACAATTACTTTCGAATAATATAAGGTAGTACCTTTCCTTGTGAGGATTTATGTGTGAGGGGGAACTGGAGCTTCCACGAAAAAAGCATGGCCAGTATCTCTTGGTTATCCATTTGGGACGACTCAAGCAGAGTCTTTAGCTTCTCAATCATCTTTGTTTCTGCAAATTTACCTAGGTTAGTATCGTGCAGAGCTGCAGAATTTACATGTAGGGTCATGTTTAGTCTGTTGCATGCATATATGGGAAGTTGAAACATCTGAATTAGTCCTCTAGAGTTGTTCTTTTCATAGTAGATATAAGTTTAAAGTTCGACCTGCTTGTTGATGATATTTGTCGACCAGCCTGTTTAGGTCACTGCATATGTTGCTAAGTCTATAGACCAAGCTTGATAACTCCCATGCTGCACTTGCTGTGGATAAATATCCCTAAGAAATGAGCAGACGCATCACTTCACTATAGTAGATAACATTCATAAATTGTTGAATCTATCCAATATGCAAACATTTATTACTAATAAGCAGCTATGATGAAGCAGGTGTGTCATTACCACAATCTAGGGGCAAGCAGTTTTCCTGGGTAAGATATGAGGTGAATTAGAAGTCATTATGTATAGAGTCATTATTTGAGATTTAAATCTTTATTCTATAGTTTCATTGAACTTGATTTGTTATCAAGTATTTAAACTTGTTTTAAATTAGGGACATTCCAATGCACACAACCCATATCGTAAGAAGTCCAGGTTGTAGGGTAGTTGTTGAGTGCAGATTCAAGTTCCAATATGGCCTTGAGTTGGGTTGGTCGTATCGTTTCAAAAATTTGGGACGAAATCACCTAGAACTTTCCTGGCCATGCCACGTCAGGTGATGTCGATGCTCAACCTATCAATTCCTAGTACACAATAGTGTAGAAATCGTTGTTGATGCTGAAAGTGAGAAAATTGCATATTTACAATGAAAATTAAAAAAATAACAATTACATAAATACAGTAGCAAAATTGCTTTATACGTTGCATCTAATAAATGTGACATAAGCCTTGTTTAAAACAAAAATGCAACGGTATTGTGCTTTTGAGATTCAAACCCATGTCATTATGCAATCATGCATGCGCCTTTACCACTCAACCATGATATTATATTTGTTATATATATCAGCATTTATTAAATGCGGCATAATAATGATACCCAATTTATTAAATCGCAATTTACAAATAGAAGATATTCATAAATTATGAGATGCGATTTAGTATTGATAATTAAGAAATTAATTTTATCTTATTTGTATTTAGTAATTTTTTTTTAAGAAGAATGGTAAACATATATTGAAACTTACTCAAAGTCAATTAAAAACACTTAAAAAGCAAATGAGCTAGTTAAAGGAAGGGACATCTACCTGCTGCGGTTTCACATCTTTCATATTCTTGATGTGTGAAAGAGCCACCAGAGAACTCCTGATCATCCAATAAACTGCCAAATAAACCTGGGTCTTTGTTGATTCCTGGAGCTGCTTATCCAAATTCAACTGAGTACCTGGATAAGTCGCAAATTTGGTGATACAGCTAGACATATCCATCATCTTCCTAGCCAGCAAGCTTAAAGCTTTTAATTGAGGCTTGAACACCCTCAAGTCTTGTGGTAACTGCTTGATCTTTGCAACTGATACTGCCAAGGGGTAATGGGGATAGGCCAGCATGGCTATCCAAAATTCACCATAGCTTATGGCAAAAGCTGCAAGAACCAAAACTATTTTTGCATCCCATCTATATTTTCCAAGAAAATCAAGGATGTTTATTGTCTTCAAGTGGAGATTTCCTTCATCTGCACATTGAAAAAGAATCTGCAAATGTATGGAAGTACAACAAATGCCAAGTCAAAGCGATGTTACTGCTCTCACTTGCTTGATCAAGCAAAAGTTACACGTCACCTCTGATGTGATGTTACAAATGATATATCCAAGCGAATCGTTTGATCCGTCGACTTCAATCCTATCAATGGCACCTTTTCTATTGTCATCAAACTGTAATAGTATACAAGAAAACCATAGGGATGTTATTCCTTGCAGAAAATGTGATCGGTTGGATGTGAACTATTCAGTCATTTTAGAGGTGCCCCCTTCGTACCAAAAAACATAAAAGCACACCAAATCTAAAAGTTTAAACTTTTATATCAGTTAGTTGTATAGTGAAATTCATCCTTGCATTGAAGCAGGAGGTCCTAGGTTCGAAATTCTATGCACTTATTTCACTCCCATTTTATTAAAATTAAATAATACATTTGATGAACTTCAATCAATCAAAAACTCTACCCACAAGTGAAGGTAGTGCTAACCAATAAATATAACACCCTTGAAACTTGGACATTTACTTTTGCAAGTAAATTAGGAAGGCTTACATATATCTCTTTAGGATCCACTTCTAGCTACTTAATCTATCTTAGCAGATCCTCTATATATAGAGTAAGGATTGAAATCCTATGCTATTAATGCACATTATTATTTTAGTTAGTCAATAGAAGCTTGATAGGACATCACTTACTGGTTTTTCTGGTGAAGTGACATGGAATATTATATTCTCTATTGCATGAAGCAGCAACTCGGAGTCAAATTCTCGACCATCTGGATCATGTACAAGCAAGAGATTCCTTATCAAGTTATCGTCTTCTTGAAATCGTGGTTGAGGTTGAAACTGTTCCATTCCAAGTAGTTATTTTCCTTTTTGAGGAAACCTCATTGGTTTCTTGGAGTACTCTTAAGCTCTAAGAGTTTGGTGGGGAAATTGAGCTAAATATGCGCACGATTTTTAAAATCTCAACATCGAGCATCTATTTTCCAACCAAGTTACCTCTTAAGTTTCAAGGCACAAGTTCTTGCAAAAATTCTTGGCTATATTACAAGACTTCCTAAGAGACTTAATATTTTACTCCAAGTATAATGATTTTTGGCTTTTTTTAAAGAAAGAAAAAGGAAAAAGAGAAGAGGTTCTTGAACATTTCTTTTTTCAACAAAAACAGATTCCAATTTAAAGCCTTCTCTTTTCTACACTTTTCTTTAGATGTAATTTTGACGAGACCACAGTGCTTCTATGTCCTACTGACGTTTCCAGTAAAAGAAGGATTGTGCTGATTTCTTGAGTTTGAAGCCACCGGAAATCCACTATCCTTCTCTTTCTGGAGAACAGAAAATACATGAGATAAATCCATTAGGATGTGGCTTACTCTTAAGCTTATCTTAACAGAACAAACTATGCTGCATTGCAGGTTTGTAGCTGTCCTTATTGAAGAATATATTGTGAAATATTTGTCTGAATGCGATTCTAGAAGACTACCACAAGTGTTTCTGTCTACATGAAGTGGAGATATCCTTGTTTTGTAAGCAATTGAGATTCCTTTAGCTTATCTTAGGAAAATAGGCCTATTACTCTTTCTTTTTGTCGGTACACAGCGTCTTCTGACTTTGAAGCCAAGAGTTATATCTTATATCTTTTCCTACTTTTTCCCAATGAGCATATAGATTTAAGCTTTGTGTATTCCCCTATTTCTAATTGGGAAAAGACGCTGCCGAAGCGATGCATAACCTGCAAAATATTTTGAAAGGCCTAAATATAGACGGGTGGATCATAATGTCATAAAAATCATGGAGATCCATGTTAGGTAGGTGGTGCAAAAAATTAAACAAGCAGGGCTGAGTGTACAGTGAGCCTATCGGCATGTCTAACAAATCTGGAAATGTTTCTTGCATGCCACGAAAGGAAAGAGTTCACTCCAATTTCTAGGATACCTAGACAAATGCTCTATTGAGCGTGCTTCGTATGGAGAAGATCATTGGACTACAAGAACAAATTACGAAAAGAACTACATTGTTTTGATAGGAGAATAGAGAGGTTATTCTGGGCTGTCCCCAGTCATTCTCAACTTTGTAGTTGGATGACCTGCTCTATAACCGAACAAGATTTTCTCCTTCTATTTTCTTAATGGTTAGTAATCAATTGTGCTTCTGCTGTACATGTAGTTTTCATGTCTATCCCACACAATATAGCTTTGTACGGATTTAGATCGACCTGACCAACACTGACCGCATGCATATAATGTATGCGATGGTCAAGAAAAGAATTACCCTTATATAACTTACATGCAAACTAACAGTGCTGCATATGTCATTAGTATTTCTCCATTCTTCCATAGCTTCATTAACTAAAGGACTGTGGATTCCTTTGTGAATCCAACGCCAGGTTGATCAAATGTGAAGTTCTTGAACTCTCATTATAACTCCTGGTGCTATCCACAAGCTTGAACCACTGGCTAGCAGGATCACACTTCGTATCTCCACTCAAGCACTTGCAAGCGCTTGTAACAAGCGTGCTGTCTGAGTCAATGTCTAAACACACTGAACTACCATCACTTGTTTGCGCTGACAAATGCATCTTTGAATCTGATATCATGTCCCATTTTGAATTGTTCTCGGTGCAAATTATGCTTAGTTTTGCTGGTTTTCCTAAATGCTCTGCTTGTAGGCAAAAGTAAGTTCCCTTCACGATTAGGCTCTTCCTTGGTGTGTACTTCCACTCTTCTGACTCTGTGCAAGGACCCAATGTTAATGGATCTACCATGGATTTTCTCAGGACACACAAGCCAGTCAGTGGATGAAATATTACTTTATGTAAATTCCTTTCTGATAAACCAGGTCCTGCATGATGCAGAAGAAAAGGTCAATATCATCCACTACAATTTCAATTATAACTATTAAAGCACAAAACATATAAATGATTTGATCATTCTTTTCAACTAGCCGTGGGATCATTTCAGCACAGTGGACTTCTTAATTGTAGGAATACATTCTATATAAAAACCTAATTTTTTAATCAAATATGTTAGATTTGATGTTCATACTCTATACTCTGCACTTTTGGGCAAAAACACTGATTTAACCTCACAGACTTCACATCATATTAGTTTCGATATCATAATGGGATCATAAAAAAGTTTAAAAATACAGGAATGTTAATATTCAATGTGATTTTTAATCAAGCCTTTTCTTGACTGAAACTAATTTGAAAATTCTTGTATTACCCTGTTAAATTATCTATCACCCAATTTGATTCCTATTAATAAGTTAAGCTATCAAAACCAAATAATCTATGAGTCAATAGCTATGAGGTGCATGGTTGTTTCATTCGCATGTAATTGATTCAGCCACTTGGTGGGGTTCAATAGAAAAGTTCCAGCCCATGAATAAGGAGGGTGTTAACAAAATCTATGGAAGTGTACACCAGTACATCTTCAGTTGTACTCATCAAATTTTTTCTAAGGTAACAAAAATTAGGAACCAAAATCCCTTCAAAATGAAAGAACTTCAAAGTACCTTGAAAGGGGGATTGAATTGCTGAGATTCTCTTCAAGAAGCTTGAGTTTCTTATATCATACCAATTCCAATCCAAAACCCCATAATACTCATTCATCCCAATAACACCTTCTCTCAAATAGTAACTCCCCACCATAGTCCACAATGCCCAATCTAGGTCCAATTCAGCTGCTACACCCAAAAAGCAATTGATATACCTATTGTCATTCAAATTAATACCTCTTTGATCTACTCCAAATTCACTTACGAACAATGGATATTGTTTTAGCAAGTATCCTGATAACCTCATATTGTTGTCCACAACTTTACCACATATTTGGTTAGGATTGCCATCTTTCCATGCACTTCCATCGGTGAAACCATACCAGTGCACTTCAAACACCACTTTGCCAGTAAATGACAGTTTCAATGGCTTGTTTTTAATAAATGACAGGTCCTTGTCATAGTTTAGGCCGGATAGAATCACCAGAACATCTGGATTTGCAGCATGTACTGCCTCTGCTCCTTTTTGCATGTACCTACATGAATGATCATGTTACAGTGGAAGATATCAGCTTCCATAGTATTAAGCAATAACTACTCTTTCCAGTGTCCCCGAGGACTGAGGGTGATAGCCCTCGTAACCTTAAACTTTTAGATCAGATCACTGTGATGCTAACCATATCACATAAAACCATGAAAATACAATTTCATTTTATTAAAATTAAAAAACTTAGCCAATCCAAAACACATGAATACATTGCAAATGCTTCAGTCGTAAGATTTTTATAGCACATTATTAAGCCTCTTTCTGGATAATAAACAGTCAAACCTAATTAATTGGGTGGCCATACCAAACTTAATCATTGCCTAATATGTAATATCAAGGGTTAAGAGGCTCTCGTCAGCCATGTTGTATTGACATCGTTTTTCTAGTGAGATGAAACATGTTTGATTCTTTCTTTGCATCTGGGATAAAATATAGATGCCTAGAAACTAAACATGTGAGGCCAAGATTTCTCTAAATTTTCTGCAAATCATGTCCTGTTATCTTCTTGTCGCAACATCCATTAATGCATATAATTTTGATGCATACAGATAATAAAGAAAGAAGAAGCAGGCCCTTATTTTACCTGTACCAGTCATTAACATTTTGTTTAGGGCCTCGAAGCTCATTCCTCAAGCTCATGCCAACAACATTGCTGACCCCATTAAAGAGTGTGGCCATCTTAGTTAGGCCCTTGATCCAGAGATCAGGATTGAAGTACAGGTCACCAAAGAAGCCATTGCCATCAGAGTAACCACAACACCACCCTGGCTTGCTTATATGATTGTCTAGTATCACCATTATGTTGTTCTCTCCAAGCTTGGACACCACTGCCTATGAGTTTAAATTTTTTTCGAATTTACTGATTTATATTACAACATCGAATATATATATATATATATCTTAACTGAGTATTGTTTTGCAATTTTTATTATGAGCAGATACAAATTTGGTATAATAAAAACTTGCATATCTTTCACTCTCTTTTTCTCTTTTTTTTTTTTTTAATTACCACCATGAAGCGTTTTTGTTAATTGTGGCTCTACAATTAACTAATCTAGAACTTAAACTTACATATGACCAATTAACTAAATAGAAGTGAAGTATTGGCACAGATTTCGATCTCTCGATCCCCTACTTTAATAACATGTTGAATTTAATTCCAAACTCGTCTCATCCTGAAAATTGAAGTGGGCTTTTGTATTTTGTACTTAAACATATTTATCATCCATATTGAGACCATGATCTTGCAAGCCATTGATTTTAGTGAGCTTGCAAGTGCTAAAATGAAAAATATATATATATATATATAATAGAAATTAAAAATTAAAAATTGTGATAGTAGAAACAACTCGGCAAGTTTATTCCATTTTCTACCTCATTCCAAATGTAATCTTAGTGAGAGGAAAATTAGTTTTCATTGAAGTTCCCAGTTGTCTACTAGGTAGGAAAATTTCAATATATTTAAAAGCATTTTCTAAGTTGTTAACAATTCCATTTAAATTAGAGTAAATTACTAAATTTTGAGTAACCAAATTTATGTTTAGCCAAGCCGAAATTCAAATATCCATCAGACCAATTTAAATAATTCCAACAATACAAGTCCATGTGGGGGGGAAAAAAAAAGGTAAGCTACAAATATACTCTTATATTTACTTAAGCTTTTTATCTTTGAAATAGAACATTTAAACCTAACCTTTAACAAAATGTGCTCTATTAATTAGTAAAAATAATAGGAAATAGAAATAACAAGAAAATAAACTTAAGTATAATAAAATATTTTAAAACAAAAGACTTATTAAAAAAGGAGTTGTCCCTTTTTTCTATTTTATGTAATTTCTTTGAATACTGATTCTTTTATTATTTTATCTAATAGCCAGCAAAAATAGTGAAATAAAATGGAATAGCACATGTTCTAAAAATTTAACCTATATGCTCAATTTTAAAGATAGAGAGTTAGGCGGTTAAAAGAGAGAGAGAGAGAGAGTTAGGTGCATGTGAAGCAAGTATTTTCATATTACCAAAGGGAAAATTCCAGCAATATAACAATTATTGATACTCTCCAAATAATTTAATTTGATCCTGTTTTAGATAAGATTATTGTTTCATGTTGCTGACATCACTTATTGTGTATTATTATTATTATTTTATGAAGGAATTATCCAATTCTTATGGGATTACTATAATGGTGTGTTTATTGTTCTATTCTTTTGCTTGTCTCTTAAGGTAAGTCCTAGCTGCATTTCTTTACATAGAAAGAAAAATAGTGTTTTTTTCCCCTTTAGACCTCAATAATACACTTTATTGTCTACATCTTACCGGTTACAAGTCATTTTCAAATACTTCCTTAGGGGCAATATACTTAAAAAAAAAAGTTGAAAAGAAAAATGGAAGCAGGACAGCTGTAAATGGAAAATTATTATATTATGCCTTTTTGCCCTTTTGAATCATTAATAACCAAGATAATCATCTCGTAAATCATACTAAACATACAGTAAGATCTTTCCCGGTTCGATAAGCGACATGGAGAATTAAATAGATAAATTTAGATGTATCTAATTTTTCGGTTATTATAATAAAAAAGAAGATTTAAATTTGATCTATCTCACTTAAAAAAACCAATTTTTATACCATCAATCTATAATATATCTAATTTTAATAATATCTTTTATTTGGTTTATATATTACATGTCATCTATATTATTAATATTATTAAAACAGATTGACTCTTAAGTAATCATCCCTTTAAACATTATCATTTAGTCTTTCAATTAAAAATTTATTATAAAAAAAATATTAAAAATAATTTATTAAGACTATAATTATTTTATATTAAGAATAAAATTAACATATCAATCCACTCTCTCATATTATTATCTTATAATTTTAAAACCCACTTTCTCTGTATCTCTATACACAATACAATACTTATTCCACATCTCTCTCATTAATGATTTCTCTTTCTTTCCATTTTCTCTCATAACTTAATTTATATATACACATGTAAAATTTTAGATTATGATAAAATATAGCAATAATGATAATTAATGTTCACTTGTATGGATGAGTTTTTATCCATAACCTTGATTTGTTTCTAAATAACAAACTAAAGAATTTAAAGTGAGTATAGATAGAAAAATATATATATATATTTATATTATTTAACAAAAATTATTATTTTTTATCCAATAAATAATGATAAATTTTAAAAATATAGATATAATTTTATTTAATCTCCACGTATTACGGATACGTAATTTTTTAGAAAAATTTCTAAAGAAGTTATCTGTAGAAATAAGGACACCAAACTTATCTATTTATTGATACATATTAAAAAAGCAGTACCATCCTTAGTTTTATCAAAACTCTACTAAACACTATTTAAAATTAAAAAAAATATTATCTATTTTATATTGATCACACATTTTATCAAAGAAGGAACTATATCAACAAAACACAAAAGTTTTTTTTCCCCCTCCTTTTCCTATTAATATGTTCTCACGATATCTTGGTTTTCATATGTCAATTAAAAGGAAAAATATATATATAATAAAACAATAACGACGTTGTCGATGGAGATGATTTACCTGGTAAGCATTTAAGATGGACATATCAATGATTGAAGGATTGTTTGTTTGGATACCAGAAATTGAATCCATCAGTCCGAGGCTTCGAAACGACTGCCTTACCGTCAAGTTTGCTAAGGAATCATTGGTGGCCAAGTAAAGTGGCCACGTGAGCCGAACACAATTGAATCCCATGGACAAAATCTGCTTAGACAGTGCATCCACCGGTTGCTTGCTCAGCCCCTCTGCCACCACGGGATCCAGATGGGACACCCAGTTCACGCACGCGAGCTTCACGCGCCGCCCTGTCTCGTCGATGATCCACCGGGAATTGGTGGAGAGTGGGAGGGACACTGCGGAGGCAGATATGATGGCCTGATGTGGTGGGGAGAGGAATTGTAGTAGGAAACACAGGAAATGGAGAGAGATGGGAATGGAGTTGCTGTTTCTCTTCATGTTGAATAGGTTGTTTTGGCTCTGACTTGGGAAATTTCAGGAGAGAAGGGAGCATGAGTTTATAGATGAAATTGGAGTTCGGTTCTTTATCACCACAGCATTTTAGCAGGACCGAGACCCCTACATAGTTTCATTTTTTTTTTTTTCTAATAAAATGATATATTATAATACAAAAATTGAATTCAATCAATTTCATTAAAAAACAAGTACTATCTTTTTTTCTCTTTAATATATACATGTAAATATATATTTATGTATAAGTATTGTTATCTTAAATATGTTATTATATTTAGAAACAATTATAATCAAATTTCATTTTTTATTTCTCATCATGTTGTCCTTGTTGTGGTCAACATCATCAGCATTAGGGTAAAATTTCTAATAATGTTCTAAATAATTAAATAAAAGGGCCTGCAAGTTTGATATAGTACGAGAATTGTCCAATGTTTTTTAAGATTTCAATATTACCCTTCGAATTTTACATTAACTTTTTAGTCATTTTTCAAGATCAAATTTATTATTGAAAAGATTAGATAAATGGAGCCCAAAATTAAATAACAAGAATATTGAATAAAATGGGAAATCGTATATGTAGTAAATATGATAGGTATCCCTTTGCAATGACAATCGTAATAAGTAACATTGAAACTAACACCAAGATAAATATGTGAACTAGTATAAAAAATGTAACACCCAAAACTTAAAATAAGCAAGTGGTATGCAATGTTTCCTAAATTATTTTAAAAATAAGGGTATTTTTGGAATACCATCACCTAGAACTTACTGTGAATAGATAGCTAATCTACCTTCCTACAAGATTTTCCTTACTTTAGAAAGGAGGGAAAAACGTAAAAAAAAAAAAAAACATAAAACCTAATTTATCATAATACTGGCAATTTAGAACTCAAACATAATATAATACGATTTAAATTAATTAATGCATAAAAAAATTTATACAAAATACTCACAAGTTAAATCTGTTTAAATATAACTAAATTTATGTATAAGTTCCCATTGAGCTTTCAAACCAAACACCATAAGAGACCTGTATTAGAGCGATTAAGTTTAGTAGTCAATTTAAAATGTTTAGAAAAGTAACTCGATTAAATTAAAAACTTATAAAAAGATTCGTAATATTAGTTAAGTTTTTGTAAGCTTAAAATTTAAAAATATAATAAAATATTAAAAATATAGTTAAAATGATAGTAATTTATTATATTATTATATTAATGATAATGCATGAAATTGGTCTCAAAAATTAAGGAACACTTAAAGATAAATTATAGAAGTAATATAATTAACATTGTACATAAAATAACATATAAAAGATATTTATATATATCGAATATAATTATATACTAATATATATACTCGTAATTATTGAAAATATTCAAAATTGAGTAAAATCTACTAAATAAATTAATAAAAAATGGAAAAAATTGTAAAAAAATCTTAGACAAGCTAGTAAACATCACTTTTGGCATAGCAAGGGTGTAAGGCATGTGGAAAATAAGAAATTAACCTTTAGAACACCTAAGACCATGCATTATACTTGTTGATCAATGATAAAAAAATCAAAACAACACAAAGTTAGCTATGAAAAACATACCACCAGGTTTCTAGAGAATGTTTCTACAATTGCTAGTTTAAGAAAAATTTAGGAAGTGAAAAATATAGAGAAAAAGTGAAGAATTAGAAATTGAAAATATGGTATGCAAATTAGGTGTTTTGCATGTCCTTATGGAAGACGACCACCTAGGAACAAGACAAAATTGCCACCTAAAGGAGTGGTCGGTAGTGGTTCTAGCCGACATACCATCCTCTCTCCACGGTAGTTGAAACATTGGTTTTCGATGAGTTACTGTAATTCTCGATTTTAACTAAAATTAATAAAAAATAGCAAACGTTTACCAAAAAATTTAAAATTTGGTTTGGCTACGTATTTTTACATAAGGAATTCAAATCTTTAATTGGATTTTCAAAATTTTAAGTATAGATATTAGGTCCTTAAGAAAAACATCTTAAGTAATAATTTTTTATCAAGTTTTTTAAAGACTGATTCATATAGTTTTGACTTGAAATTTTATGAATGTACTCCTAAGATGTTATATTTTTTATATTATGTGGTTAAATTTTTAAAATTGAGTTGCCAAATTTTTTAGAAAATTCCATTTTCATATAATCAATATGCTAGATAAGGTATTTTATTAAGGAGCTTGATCTACACTTGATAAAATTAAAGTACAATCTATATTCACCTACATATAGTAGCTAGAAGTGGTTTATCATAAGTGTAGGAACCATGATTTTTAAACAAAATTGGGTATTTGGTTGATAAGATAAAATTTATCGAGTTTAAATGCAATTGTTATTTAGTTGATGATTTAGTGAGAAGAGATATAAATGGTAGAAGTACTTAGTTGGTACTTGCTATATACGCAAGATTTGGAGATTTGAAAACTCAGAGTAAGTGGAGTATATGTAAAGAAGCTAAACATACTAGTAGCGGTAGGGTTAGCAAACATGTTAACAAGTAAGTCAAAATGTAATATGATGTAAATATGTTTAATACAATAGGAATTTATACTAAATGGTGGCTTATATTTGAACTCTACCCTATTTCTAAAGACAAACCGTAAATCAGGAGCCTCCTAACTAAGAATATAATTTTAGACTAAAGGTAAAAAACACCATAAAAAAATTGAGTCAAAATGTAGTTAGGTATTTAATATCCTTAATCATACTAAGAGTCTGATAGGAGGTTAGTAGGTGATTGGTATATGCATTCTATACCTTTATCGAAGTCAAAACATGAGTCAAAAGCCACTCAGACAATAGTCTATACCATAAGGCTAGATTAGAACCTAAGTTAGAAACTCAATCAAAAAGTAGTTCGATAAAAGGCACTAAATATAAGAGCAAGTAGAAGTTTGAAGATGATTAGTATTGAATATTGGATAATTAGGAGTCGAAGAATAGATCAAAAAGTCACTTGATTATACCTTTATAAGAATTTACCGAAGTCAGAACTTAAGTCTGAAACTACTAGGCAACAACCTATGTTAGGTTAGAACTTTGGTCAGAACCTTAGTCAGAATATACCCTACTTAACTAACATTAAATAAACACCTTAGAAAAACTAACTTAACACAATTGAAAACATACTTAAATATTCACAATGAACACATATGTTATATATTGGTTGGAAACTAAAGAGGTTACTTTAAATTTTAAGGATAATAAAGGAAGACGAGAGCAACATACGAGGAGAATGAATATTAGTATCAGGTAAGTAGGATTAGTGTTTCACTATATTTTGAAGTATTTTTAACAATACTTAGAGACCTTAGTATATGTTTTATTTGTGATTGTAAGTTAGTTGTTTGTACGTATGCAGCGTATGTGCTTGAATATGGTTGTGCTATTCTGAGTGTTGAACTTATGTATTGTTTGCTTCATGATATTGCTTACTCCATGATATTACTTGCTTTTAGACTGTCTAAAATTGCTTAACCACCTCAAAAGTAATCTAACAATCTCAACGTAACTAGTAACTGGACTTGCATCATAACCCACTAGGAGAAACGATTAAGATTCTCAAGCTAAACATGGACCTTTTGATGATGATAGCAAAAATTGTCCTCTCCCCACTCTTAATAGAACTAAATGATAAGGAGGTCGCGGTAAAGTTAGGGTTAGTGGTTCAAAGTGAAGTCTTGGGTATAGCTTGTTTCTTCATTAGATAAGCCCCCGTTTGGTTCCGATCCACGAAGTGCGTAACATTAAACTTCTCAAAACTTGGATTAGAGCAAACGTAATTTCTCTTATTTGACGACAAATTAGTTAGCGTCATGCGAGAGCATTTACTTGAACATACATTGCATCTAATTAACCTTACTTGAAAACCCTATTGTTTAATGTTAGATATGTGCTATTGTCTCCGTCCCACTTACTGAGCAAGCAATTGGGTAAGTTATCGCTTATTCTCCTATAACTGCTTTGCAGGTTTCCTAGTAAATTCACCAGTACTATTTCAAGTTCTAGAAAATTAGAGAACGAGATCAAGGAGTAAGATTCAAGATTACCTAACTGGATTTCTACTTAGTTTATCAACTATACAAACCTTGAGGGAAACTAATAAGGTCTCCTCAAATGACCCTTAGTTTTCAGCTAATGAGATTTATTCCATGCTTTACAAGCATATGTATTTTAGTAGAATTTTAGTAGACACTTTATTTTTTCATAATAATATAGTTCTTGAAATTTTTACTAAATTCAAGGTTTCATCCTTCTTATGATTTATGAAACTTGATGTTTCCTCGAAATTTAAGCTATAAAAATTATTTTCAGTAACTATTTTAAAAAGTTACACCACAGATTAATTCTTACCAGATACTGAATTGAATGCTTCCAATTAAGGGAGTGGTGAACACCTCATGTAGGCTATACTTACATTAGCAATTGAGGTGGCTCACTTCTAATATAGGTTGATTTACACAACAAAACTATTACAACTCCTTAGTTTGAGGTGTGACACATAGAACACGAGACATGTATATTTTTCATATTTGCATTTTGTTGCATAAATCATTTCATTCTAAATCAAATATTTCGATTAAAATTATAAGATATTTTTTGCTATATATTCTTCCTACTGCATTGAAGTTTAAATGTGTATAAAATTATGAACCCATGTGTAGATTTTGTGACTTTTTTCCTTAAAAATCCAATAAACAATGAAATAAATTTTGAAATTAACATTGGTAGTATCCATTTAAGTCATGGCTTTACTGAATTTAATGGTGTCATGGAATTTAAATTTAGTAATACTATATAATCTTCTTAATATATCGTAGTTTAAATAGACAAAAAATTGCAAACTTATGTATAGGTTCTTTGATTATCTCCCTTAAAAATAGAATAAATAATGTGATAAATTTGAAAATCAACATGGTAGTGATATTGCCATTTTATCCATGGTTCAATTAAATTTAATGATTTTTATAACTTAAATTTTCAAATTTTTTATATTTGGTAAAATTTTGTTTTACTAAAAGTTTTGTTTGAGTTATAATTTTATATTAAATATGGAGATACTATGTCATTTGTTTTTGTAAAATTTAAATATTATTATTATTCTTTCTCTTTCTATCTATAAATATTTTATAGATTTAATTAAGACATTTTAATTAATAAACGATATCAAACCTAATATAAATTAAATACAACATGGTATCATGAATTGTCGACCCTAATATAAACAGATTTAACCCAAACACAAAACACACAAAATCATAAGTTTGGGTTTTTATACACGATCAATAAACGGATCATGTCACGGATTTAGGTTTCTTGGACATAAATCCGTTTAGATACAGAAATGAGACATGACATAATAACATAAATTATCGACCTTAGCCTAGCTAACCTTATAAAGTTTAGGTCAATCCAAGAACATTTAGTAGCATGTGACACTGTTGATAAAGATCCATGAAACTAAGATATTAATCTAAAGGTCATAATTGTGGATGAAGACTGATTCAAGTATCAATTAAAGCCTATCAAATTGTTTAGGGATATTATTTTATTGAAGATAATTAGCAAAAGAATGTCAAAGCAAACATGAACGAAACTCATATGTGATATTGAAGTTTAGGGTTGCTTAAGGAAGTTTTGGGAAAAGAAAGTGAACTAAAGCAAGTATTAGTAGGGATGTAAACTAGGTAGGTTTGAGATAAGTTATAAGAATCCAAAACCCATCTCGTTATGCTAATAGGGTTCCCAAATTTGTTTAAAGAACCTATAAGGTTTTTAACCCTGTACCTACAACTTGCCCTGTTACCTTAACAGGATATTCACTTCTCAACCCACTAGACTCGTTTATATATATATTTGCCAAAATGATTATTTTTTTCCTTCATTAATCTACTTGAGAAATTGATTTGCATTATTCACAAAATATGGATAATACGATGAGGATTAAGGAATTTATTTGTTGTACTATCTTCATCCTATCTTGTCACAACATCAGTTGAGTACCTAATAGTAATGTTATACAATAAATTTAATGATTTATGTAGCTTTAAGTTGACTTTTCTATATATTTTGATTTTAATCATATAGTCAATATTTGCATCAAAATTATTATTTACTTAACTATTTTTTTTTTTACTATATAATAAATACACGATCACCTTCTTTTAGCTGATAAAAGAAAACCTCACATAAATACATATTCATAAATACTAATAGAAAATAACAAATGTGACCAAAGTTATCATCTTAGTTTTCATTTATTTATTATTTTAAGTATTAGAAATTTTAATTAATATTATATTACTGATTTATTATTTTTTATTAGGTAACAAGTTTCCCATTAAGTTTTCTTAAAATCTCATAACTTGTCCCAAAACCCTAACAGGTTTTTAATCATGTCTTAAAACTCTATAGGGTGCAGATTGGATAAATTAGATGCCCTATAATAACCCACCCAATTACATTCCTATGTATTAGCCAATTATCCATCACTAAAAGTCAAAAATAAGGAGAGGATAGTTACTAGTAATGAAGTTGAGAATTTTTTACATAAGACAATAAAATGGCCACAAAGATAAAACATAAAATTGATATGACACAATAAAAAAAGGTAGTGGTTATAAATTTATAATGGTATTAACATGAATTTAACATAGTACCTGCCAACATAAATTACTACCTTTGATGGTCAATCATTGTTAGCTCTTAGTAGATTTCCTCCTATAGTGGTCTAGTGGAGGATTTTTTTTTTTTCCCTATGGTAAAATATAATAAAGCACGATTAAGAAAACCTTTCTATAAGTTCATAAGTACATTTTTTGTTTTTTTTTTTTTTTGGTTTAAGCCCCAAAAGTATATTTACTCATACTCTCTTAGGTTCTTGAACCTAAACATGTATGCGGAAAATTTTGTGAGTTATTAACTAGGTCAATTCTACTTTATTGGATTTGCTTGTTTATGTAGCATAGAACTAAATTGGTCAATGTTTATACTTGATGATGAATAAGTCTTGATGTGCATGCTCTTTTGTGCTTTTCCATCATAGTTCTGTAAGGTATGGAATAGTCGTTTGGGGTCAATTATGAGTTGAGTGATCATGATAATGTGATTAAATAGTTGTTAAGCATCAATGTAACTTATGTGAATAGGTGAATTGTTAAATAACTATTTATAGGCAATCATGTTAGGAAATAATAGGAAGTTTTTAACAAGACTTAAGACATTGTATAAGAAGCATCTAGGTACGGGACAATAGACTAAACTATCAATAATCATATACATACAGAAAAATTAATATGAGATGATTACTTATTTCCATTATCGTGCATCAAGATTCATGTCCACTTGGAATAGGTGGGTTGAGAACTAACAAGGCTAGCTGTGGTTCAACAAGTTGAGATGAATCAACGTCAATCGCTAAAATATCGAGCTAAATTTATTTAAATGGGATATGTGGTTTATAGTGGTTGTTGCATTGTATTTGATTAAGTAGGTATGCTTGTGTGATGATGCTTGTATTTGCCAAGCGTCATTCCTCACTAATTTAAGAATTGTTTCTAATAAATACTTCAAGTTAAATTTAGTCGATCATACTAGCACTGGTTACAACTTATCGATTAGACATGACAGCAATGTTAGTGATTATGAGAATTGCGACTATTGAAGATTTAGTAGATCAATGATTGTATTTTGAAGAAATTGGTAAATGTCATGAAACACGTGATTAGTTATATGATTAATTTTGGAGGTTGGAGATATTTGAGAACTCTCAAGTTATTATGGAGACTATGCAATAGGTAAACTAGGGTATCTACAGTTTTATTATGTATTTCCACTTATCAATAAGGGCATACGGTGGATCGACATGCTTCAGCTTTCGGCACATACATACATACATACATATACATATATATATATATATATATACATGTTAACAAAGTACAATTTAGTTCCTTTTGGCTTAATTTCTCTTCCCAGGACGTATCCATTAATGTAGGCAAATGATCCGATTAAGACATGTTATAAAGCAAACAGTGAAAATCGTCCATCTTGTAACGGAAATTATGTTCCAGGGTTTTTATTACGAAAATATTGGAATGGTGAAATGGGTTTTCTTCATTTAATAAATCATACTTTATGTGGATACATCAAAATCTGAACATTGAGAGTTTTTTCACGTGTTGAGATCTTAATAGGATGTTGTGATCTCTGGATATATGAATCATATTCTGTTATAATGTTGGATCGAAAGACGTGTTTGTAATTTTAGTTTGGCACAAATGAAGAATGCAGTAGTAAAACCTTCTATTTTACTGGCTAAATTTGGGGTATGTAACAACCTTGGATAGCATTAGAGTAAAACTAAGTCTGAACTATGGAAATAAAAGGTGGATTTGATATTTCATGTTAAAAGGAAAAATGAATAACATTTCAGATTAGATATAAGATAGTTAACAGAAATTGGGATAATGTTAAAATCATTTCCTAAATTTACATATTTTTACTTCATTTTTATACTAAAAGTTTGAAATTAATAAGTATCATATGTAACCAAATATTTATTCGTTATATCATACATATAAACCACATACATATACACATGTAAAGTAAATGCTATTAAAATTTTGACATCAATCGAATGAATTCGTTGTTTTTAAAACAATTACTATCGCTATTTTATTCATGCTATATTTATCAAAATTTTATTGATGTTTGCACCTAACCACAAATAAGAAATAACACCCAATAAATGTCGTCTTCGTTGTGATTTTAACATTGTCACATAACAATTCAAGCCATCACTATAAGATTGCTCTTTCTCTATTCACGTGTATGATGTATCGCCTGCTAGAATAAGGAAAATGCAGGTTGCTTTAAACATGATACGTGGTTGGTTCTTACGAGGAAAACATGGCAAGAAATGGATTATGTAGGAAACTGAAACTGAAAGAAAGTGGGAAATTTTGGCACTTCTCATATAAATCCCCATCTGGAGGTTGAAAGCAATCGCGAGAGATATGTAATTTTGACTTTAAGGCCTCACCAAGACTTTTAAATGCGCCTATACCTACGAAAGTTAAAAAAAAAAAAAAAAAAAGTTTTCTTTTGCCATCATTTTTTTGTCTTCTTTTTCTTTCCTTCAAATTGATTTGAGAATACGTGACTTGTTAAGGGATACTTATCTTTTACTATCGTTACGTTAGTTGTTACACTTCCCATGATTTCATGCAATCTTTGCTTAGATTAGGGGTGTCCAAGGATGCGGGACCTCTCCGTTTCATGTATAGCCCAAAGCGGCTCCGACCATGCTCGTTTCTATGCCCATATCTAAAGGTGGGCACCGATTCAGAACTGACTTTAAACCGTCGGTTTACGGATCAGTGATATAGTGAACCGTGATCAACTCGTAAGCTGGCGATTTCGGACCGGTACATTAGGTCCAGTAGTTCAAGAGCCAGTTCAAGGGTTTTGAACCGTTTTTTTTTTTAATTTTAAATATTTAACTTTTTATTAATTTTATTGATTTCTTTTTTAATACATTAATAATTTTTAATAATGTAATCTCTTTTCTCTCTCTTTTTTAGTTTATTAATAATTAATAATTTTTATTTTTTTATTAATTTTCGAGTTAATGCGATTCCAATAATATTTATAATTTTTAATAATACAGTTTACAGTTCGGAATCAACCCTTACCTAGGTCTACTCATATCTGTTGTCCTATGCCTAGCCTATGGCCACTAAACTTCATGGTTTTCTTTGTATCCATGCTCATAGTTATCCTTATGCTCACATCGGCCCAATTGGCTTTTGTGTTTATTTCATAATAGTCGTATTCAATCTAAGGAAGAAAGTTTTTGGGCGATTAAATACTATGGTAGCTAACCTCTTGTTGCTATTAAGGGTCATGGGAATTTCTATACAAATAGTTAGGTTCACTAGTTCTCAAAATCGTGATTTTATTATTATTTTTTATGTATAAAATCAGTAGAATTATATAAAATTGATAAAAGCACAAATTTACAAAATCATATATCAAAATTCACAAACCTACCAAAAGTTTGTATCTAAACAATTTTACATATGTTTTAATTAAGAAAAACAATGTAAAATTATAAACTTATAAAATCGTATAGTTGACTCATAATTACAACATCGTATTTAACATTTTTAAGTATAAGTGAAAAAATAAATAAATAAATAAGTAAAAGAGACCCCTACAAAATTATCATCCTTTAGGCAAATTAGTATGTTAACTAAGAAATAGAGAAAAAGAAAGTCTTAAATGGATACTGTATTTAGTTAGTGAAATGAAAGCAATAATACTTTCTTTTAACATAATTATTGAGGAATAAGCCATAGAAAGATAAAAGCAATATTAAAACAGCCATTGTATAAATATGTAATGACAAAATCAACTTTAATCTCGAAAGTTAACAAAAGAAAAATCACACCTTTTAACCCACAAATCACTTTGTACCTTTATTTGGTTTACATCATTTCTCTTCTCTTAGAAAAAAAAAATGTCTTTGAATCTCTAATATTTCTTTGATTCCAATCAAATTGTAATTTGCAAAAACCTCTCTTGAAGTCATGTTATAGCAACTTGCCATATTCTCCATTAATCTTCTAAGCTTGAGAATATTAATCTCTAACAAATTGGTGTAATATCTATTTTAGTGTTTAACCATGCCTTCGGTCTATCCTTTTCCTCTTGTCACAATTATCGTAACTTCTTCTAGGTACTTCAAACACCTATGATAAAATTTTATAACAAACTCACATAATTTATTTTTAGATTAATTTTCTTGGACCTTTCGTGAGATTAGACAACAGTTAACTCAATAGGACTTAAAGATTGAACATTAGGTAGAAGTGGTTTGATTATACTAAGATCTACCATAGAAATAGAGTCAAAAGAATCACAAACCTCCTCCTCTATTTTCTTAGGTTCTAAACCCAAGGATTCTAGCCTATAATGTCATAATAAGGGTATGCTAATGAAAAAGGGTGTCAGCCACAGTATTTGCTCTTCCCTCTTATACTTAATGACATAGCAAAAGCATAACATCGAGAGAGTTTCTGTTGGCTTCGGCGGTGTTTGAGGGACTCATGGTCCATGTAGATAATAAACACTCATAGCAACAACTAATGTTGCAAGTTCTGAAGAGTTCGGACAAGTGCATAGAATTCCTTATCATATACTGAGTAATTCAGATCGACAACTTTGAGCTTCTCACTGAAAAATGCAATAAGTTAGTGTTCTTGCATAAGGACAACACCGATACCTACTCCTGAAGCTTCACAATCCAATTCAAAGACTTTCTCAAAGGCTTGTAGTATAAGTACTGGGGCAGAAGTCAACTTGAACTTAATCTCATTAAAAATGCTCTAAGCCTTCTTAGGCCATTTGAATTTAGAGTTCTTCTTGGTTAGCTTAGTTAATAGGGTGGCTATAAAACTAAAGTTCTAAATGAATTTTCAATAAAACAAAGCTAGACTATGAAAACCCTTAACTTCGACAACATAGGTTGGCATCCACCATTCGAGAATAGCTTTAACTTTCTCATCATCAACTCTAATACCTCCACCAGACACAACATATCCAAGGAATACAATCTCATTATGATAGAAAACACACTTCTTCAAATTGCAAAACAGTCATTCAACTCAAAGAATATCAAATACCAATCTTAAGTCCTCAACATGAGAATTGAGGTCAGCATTATATACTAAGATGTCATCAAAGTACACTATAACACACTTACCTATTAAGGTCCTCAAAACATGATTCATAAGTCACATAAATGTACTCGGTGCATTTGTAAGTCCAAACAACATTACTAACCACTTAAATAAATTGTCCTTTATTTTAAAAGCAATCTTCTACTCATCTCGAGGTTTCGTTCTAATCTGGGGGTAACCACTCTTCATATCAACCTTCAAGAATATCCGTGCACTATGCAACTCATCTAACATATCATCCAATCGTAGAATTATATATTGATACTTGATAGTGATCTTGTTGATATCTCCACTATTAATGCACCTTTTCTAAGAGCCATCCTTTTTTAGCACTAGGACAATTGGTACAGCATAAGGGTTCATGCTTTCTCTAATATATCCTTATTCAATAAGCTCATCAATTTATCTCTTCAGCGTAGTTGCTTGCTGAAGATTAGGCTTATTGGTAAGTTTGATTGGGTAAAGCAATTGTAAGCTAGAGGTCAATGCAATGTTTTATACCTCTAATAGGGGGTAAATATAATATCTCATAAATTAACAAGTCTGAATATTACGACATGAATATCTGAATATTACGACATGAATATCTGAATATTACGACAAAGTCCTATCCTTGTACGATTAAGATCGATAATTGATCTAGAGCATTTAAGAAAGTAAATCGAATAGGCTAGAAGCTTATGAGAAATATGATAACCTTACTTGAGGAATCCCCGTACACGTGGAAGTCAAAAATATAATAAAACATCAAGAATATAATCAAGATAGTGAGAATTTGCTCCTATGAGATCCTAAAATCGAGTTTAGGGTAACTGTATATAAATTTAGGGCTTTTGGGAAAAGTTATCTGATTAAACCCAAACTTTACGATTAAGATTAAAAAGTTAGTTGAAGTGATTTGGTAAAGTTGGATTTTGAAAATAATTACCTAAAATCTCGATTTTACCCCTAAAAGTATAATTACTTAATATAATGTAAAAATAATCGAAACCCTTAAAACTAAACTCGAAATGCGACGAAGATGTAGAGATAAGTTAATTAGGCAATAAAAAAAAATATAGTATAATATACTATATGAGTATACACATATTTTTATGAGTATACCCGGTATATATAATAAATATACCTATAAATTAACCTAAAATTACACAATTATATATAATATGTGCTAAATTCATAAAAATAATTAGAGAATATCTTTTAAAAATAAAAGATATGTTAGAAACATTATTATATGAGTACAAATACACATTACATGTGATATATACATAGGATATACACTTGTAAATTAATAAAATAACTAAGTACTACTATAATATATATAATATTAGTATTTAATTAAAATATCTATGAAAGCTTATCTAATAGCCTCCAAAATTGCTGGACATGCTAGAAATCACGTGGCAAATTGTGGGAGCTAATTTTTGCTGAGTCAAAAGTAAAATTTTTGTAGTTAAGCTACCTCGTACTATGCAATTTTCAAGGAAAATATTAAAATAAATTACTTAATAATTAATAAAAAATTCAACCAACCTTAATATCTATAAATAAGACTCCCCTACAATAGATATACGTTTAGGAACCAAATTATAGAAAGGAAAAATAAAAAAAAAATCAAAGGAAAATAGAAAAATCAAAACAAAAACAGAGCAAGAACTAAGCTAGGACGATTCCCCAACCATTCGATGACCTAACGTGGAGCCCCATCGCCACCTAGCAGAACCACCACCAACTAGGCTAGCCGACAACCCTTCTCCGGCCAATAGTGGTTGGAGCTCCGATAAACTCAAGTTCTGATTTTCTGTTCTATTTTTCTCTATTTTTGAAAAATTATTAACTTAATTAGGAAAAATGTGAAAAAATTAATTCCTAGGTTATTTTATATGTACTTTCATTTCATAAATTTATTTTTACAAAATTAGAAATATTTAATGTACTTGCTTAACAAATGTATTATTCATCTGAAATTTGAAATTCAAAATAAATATACTAAATGATGTAGTTTTTAGCTCAAAATTTTTGTGTAAGATACTTATGATATATAGATAATTTCTATGTAGCCCGATTTTTATTTAAATATTTTTAATATTTATTGTATTTTTTTTTTCCTAAAAATAGCTCAAAATTAGGCTGAAAATATTAAATAAATAGGATTTATAAAATTAAATAGTGAAATTGACCTATACAAATTTCTAATGAAGTATAATGATGTTAGGATAGGTTGAAAATAATTTTCTACAAAAAGAATCATATTTGGGTAATTAAGTGTAATTTAGGGGTAAAATTATAATTTCGAATATATAGGCGATGAATAGATAACACGAAACTACGTGATGATTGAATTCTACATATTTTGAGGAGTTTATAGGAATTTTCGGGGAATTATTTGGTAACCCAATCTATTTATTACGAATTTACATAGCAAAATAACTTAAATAACGAATCGATACCCAATTTTAGTAATAATAGGTTAAAATATGATAAATAGTTGAATAAAAACTATCTATTTGTGTACTAGTCAGATTAGATAAAAATTATATTTTTTTATATATTTAATGATATTTTAATAACCATAATACATTATAAAGGTATTATGATCAGATAATACTTGTATTATGGTCAAATAATCCACAAATTAGGTAAAATATGATTTAATAACATAAATTACATATAGTATGATAATATTTGATTAGATACGTATAACTGTATTAAAAACTCAAATTATCCGTTAAAAGCCGTTTTTAAAAATTAAGACTCATAATATGTGTCGTTAAGTCTGTACGAGCTCAACGATACTATTTTTACTAAAATTGGATAAACTTAAGTAATATAACCTATATCTCTACAATATTACTAATTTACGTACTACTATAACTCTACCGTAATAAAAACGTGATTTAAATAATTAAAAGTATATTTCGATACAATTGAAACGATATATTATACGTAATAATATAATTATGTATATTATTAATTAGTAATAACTTGACTTGACTTATATAATAAAACTATGTATTATTATTATAATATACTTTAGATAAGATCTTAATGTTTTCGTAACTATTACGAAAACTAAATTTAGATTTTATATATATAGGACTCCTCGGTGATCAGATCATTGATGACCCGACTTTTCCATAGTGAGCATTGGGACAGATAAGTGGGATCAAAGCTTTATAGTATTTTGGGATATTATTTCAGAATATCTGGAGATTTTGGTATGTATTAGCTTGTAATTATAATTAGTAGTTTGTGCGTGTATAACGTTTGTAGTTGCGTTTCAATTTGCTGTTATGGGAGCTGAGCTCCATGATATGGTTATTCTATTAATATTATTATGCTTGAATTGTTTAAGCTTAGTTAACCACCTTGAAAAGGTAAACTAACTCTAACTTGGCTTAACATTTAATCTGATATACATTGCAACCTACTAGGGGTAAGATTAGAATTCTCGGGCCAAACACGGACTCTCTTTGATAAGAATAGCTGAAATGGTTCTTTCCTCACTCTTAGCCGAACTAAGTAACAGGAGAAGAGGTCATGACAAGGTTGAGGGCTATAGTTCGAAGGTGGTTACCGGAGGAGAGTGTTCTCCATTGCACAAGCCTCGGTTTAGTGTCGATTTGTAAGAATATGACGTCAATCTCCTCAACCCAGATTAAAATGAGCGCAATTTCTTTGATCTTACGACAGACTGGATAACGTCGTACGATGGCATTTACTTATATATACATTGCATCTAACCAACTTGATTGAAAACCCTACATGTGATGTGTTGAGTGCATACTTTTATCTCCACCCCACTTACTGAGCAAGTTGTTGCTTATTCCCTTATAGTTTGCTTTGTAGGTTCTAAATGGCTTATAAGTACCTACCCAATATCAAAACCCTAGTAAATTAGGACGGAGAGCGAGATACAACAAGAAATGGCTAGTTATTACCCTCAGTATTAACTTTTTATCTTTTGACGAAAATTACACAAGACTCCTCAAAGGGCTTGTTAGTTTTTAATATTTTGGTTTATATATGAAATGACAAGTACCCGTGAGATTTACTACTACTCTTTTATAAGGTTAAATTACAGGTTTATTATTACAAATTATTTCAAAGGATTACTCTATAGGTTTATATCAAACAGGTATTAAAATGGACGCTTCAAAGGGGTAGAGTCGAGTACGCCTAGTGTAAACTAAGTCTAAAATAGTAGCTGTGAAAAAGGTTTCTATCTTAGGATGATTTACACGACGGGAATATTATGACTTCACATTTCAGTAAACCTTTTGGGGGTGTGACAGTAAACCTTTCAGGGGCGTGACAGTAATCTTTTCAGTAGCTTAGCTAGAAACAGGTTGTCATATTCTTAGAGCAAGGTCTACATCGTCATACCCCAAAGCGGCAAAGTCGTAATAGCCCCACCGTATAAACCATTTTAAGATAGAAGTTGGCCTTACAACTGCTATCCTAGACCTGATCTATACAAGGCGTCCACGACTAACCCGTTTTGAAGTAAACAGTTTGAAATTTTAAATAAATCATTTACCTAAGAAAATGAGGTAATATATATATATATATATATATATTATAATTCAGTTATTACAATTAAAGTTTACAATATTTCTCTATAATATATTTCCTAGTTATTACATTATTTAAAAATGAAAAATTCAAAAGTAAAAGCTTAAACCTTAAAAATATGTGTTTATTCTTCAAATGTTTTTCCTCACTCCCTAGGATCCAGTAGTTGCTAGCTTCAAAGTAGTTGTTTGCCGCTTCTTAGGCAGCACCTGCATGACGTCTATAAGGATATGAGCAACTACAACTCAGTAAGTTAGGATGGAGGACTTAAAACTATACCATAAACATAATAAGGTTATCAACCAACTTGTTAAGTGTAATGCATGTTCAAGCAAATGCCATCACATGACACATGACGTTGTCTGGCCCGTCATGAGATTAGAGAAATTGCGCCAGCTCTAATCCGGGTTGAAGAGTTACTGTTAATGCAATAACTCGCGACCAAACCCAGGCTTGTGTAATGGAGACCTTACTCCTCCTGCGACTACCTTCGAACCATTGACTTTACCATCGCTGTGACCTCCTCACCGTTACTTAGTTCAACTGAAGATGAATAAGGGACCCTTTGCAATCATGCGCTATCCCTTTCGAAGGGATCGATATTTGACCGGAGAATCCTAGGTTTCCCCTAATGGGTTGCCATGCAAGTCCGATTATGATTACAAGTCGTATATTTGATTAAGTCCAGTTTAGGGTGATCATTCATTTCATACAAATCATACAATATAAGACAGAACAACAAACAAAATCATAGCATCACTCATAATCAAGCACATGCACATATCCAACTATCTAATAAGCACAACCAAGGATAATCTTAAGCCTCTAAAATACAGTATCGTATTAATCCCAACTTACCTCGACTCCTCGCTCACTCACTCGAGGTCTGACTTGCTTAGGCCATCGCTGATCAATCCTATAACACAAATGTGGTTTCAATTTTTCATATAACTATTATAGGTTCGTTTTATCTTATAATACTTATTGTTATGTTTTGTTTAAGGTTTAATATACCTAATTATTTAGGTCTTAAGTCTTTTACAATTATTCTAGGTTTGGGGTTAGGTTTAGGTTCGGTTTTTGTATCGATTTCTAAATTAGATTCTAGTTCGATTTCTAAATACTGTTTTATACCTGAACTCTAGAAACTTGTTTTTATTCATAATATGAAATTAATCACCTTACTTCTCAATATCCTAAATACCATCACTACCCCTAGTTAGTATTTTATTTCACCTGGTACACTTAAATCTTTATTAGTGTACCGAATTTACTCCTAATGTGAGAAATTTTTACGTTTTTCATATAATTACATAAATTTAAGTTTTCTATTAGTTTTATTATATATCCCTATTATTTATATAATATCAATTTTTATCCTAATATTTTCTATTTATTATATTTCCAATAACTACATATTATGTATTATCATCTATTATGTATATAATATACATCTAATATTTCTTTCACTCTAATTACCATCTCTCAACATCAATTATCATTTCAAAATGTCAAAATTCATCCTAAATCAGATTTTACATCTAATTTCCCTAATTTACAAAATTAACTTAAAATTTACTATTTTTCTCTATTACTCATTTACTACATAATTAACCTAATAATTATATCTAACACCCTAAATGCTACAAGTATCATACTCCATCAGATTCCAACATCCCAAAATATATACTTATTCACTAAATCAGTAATTAACCATTTAATTACTTTATTAACCCTAAATTATCCATTTTATGCCTCATTTTAAGGCCTAAAAATTATCTAAAAATTTGGAAAATTAATTTTTGAAAACGGCCTTCATAGCACTGTTCTATGTCATCTAAGTAGTCTACATAAAAATTTTTAGTTCAAAACTACACTCCTAAGGTCATTTATTTCTAAACCGAAACATGCTCGGTTTTGCATGATTTCTTAAGGACCATATATCACGAGATATATTTTCATCAAAATAATATTTTTCCTAAAAACTACATACAAAAATATTTCAAAATAACAAAATTCATAATTTTATAAGAATATTTACTATTTTTTACAAAATTACATAAAATCGGGCTGGAAATCAAACTCACCGGTTTGGTTGGCTCCAGCAATCGCCGGCCGCCGTGGCCTTATCGACCGGTCTGGGCACTGCCATCACCATATGGTGGTGGTAGTTGTTCACTCCCAGGTGCTTTTCTGGTGTGGGTTCCCCTTTATGGTCCTAATTGTACAGTTTTTTTCTTATTTTTTTTTAACTGTAATTTTTCTCTCAATTTCACCTCTCCCTAATTTTCTCACTCTCCAAACTGACCAAATGAGCTTCTGAATTTTTCTTGCTATTTATAGAGCTTTAGGGAAATTATTGTGCATTAATGAGACAAGACAAGACAATTGCTTTATCTTTTCTTTTTTCCACTTTCTATTTATTGCATTTTAATAGGTTGATTTTTTTTTCTTTAATATTTGATTGCTATGCCCCACTTCTGGAATTTTCCTCATTTTTCTATATTTTTCTTGATTTTTCATTAATTAATTATGAATTTTCTTTAATTATTTATTATTATTTTAGCACATTTTGCGTATTTTAAGTAATTACGTGTATTTCTATATACATGTAAATTCATATATAGTACAAATAAATATTCCTAAATATTATTTAGGTTATTTTATGATTTTTAGTATACATATAATTTATCTCTAGCGATTCATTAATTATCGAAATGTATTTTACGCATTTTCAATAAATAATAAGTTATATACTTAAAATTTGAAATTTTTATATTCTTTTATTTTATTGCTTATTTTCTTAAATTCAAACTTATGGGATCATTTTTACTAGTATTTCTGGCTTTACTTATAATTTAGGCTTGATCGAATCTTTCTACCGATCAAAACCTTGAGTAATTGGTTGTGGGGCTTACATACACCTCAATTGGTATTAGGTTTTGGAAATCACTAAGGACTTACTCTAGCGATCTGGAAATCTTCTCTTATGATTCTTAGACTTCTCTCGGGCTCATTAGGGTTAACACAACTTTCTTTCTATCCATTTGGAACATATAAGTGTTTATATGTCCATTGTAGAGTACCTTAAGATAAAAAAGCCATGGTCAACCTAATAGTATATGCGAAGCGCATATTGGTAGAACACCACACAATATCTCATCCTTCTACTTTTCCCCAATGGAGATTGGCACCTTCACTTACTTCATAACTTATAGTCTACCTTTCTCATTTAGCGAATGGATCTTATAAGGTATGGGATGAGAATAGGTCGGCAACTTTAAGGTCTTCACCACTCCTTACGCTATCATGTTGGTACAATTTCCTCCATCAATGATTAAAGCACATAAGCTTCCTCTCACTTGACAATTAGTATGGAAGAGTTTCTCTTGCTACTCATCTTCCCTAACAACACTTATATTGAGAACTCTTCGAATAACCGTATTGAGGTATTGTCACCCTTGCTTAGGTTGGATAAAGGCTTTTGGGTCTTCTAAGAACTCATCGAAACCCTGCTTAAGATCTTCCCCCTCTTCATCTTCACTTGTACTTGTAAACACCTAATTTTTATTACTCTTATAATTTTGAAAATTTTTAACATAGAGTAAAGGGTCCTAATTTAGGAAAAAAAAAAAGTAAAAAGATTAAAAAAATAGAAAATTCAGAAAAGATCACAAAAAATTAGAAAATTTAGAAAAAAATCACAAAAAAATAGAAAATTTAGGAAAAATTTAAAAATTTAAAAAATGATAATGATAATAAAAATATATAAATAAAATTTTTAGATAATTTAAATAGAATAGAATTTTTTAATTTAGCTTTTTTTAAACGTTGAATAATAAAAAGGGAAGATAGGCTTGAGCTTAGATTTAAATCTAACTCAAACAAACCTAATCCATACATACAATTAATTGGATAAGGTATAATTCAATAGCTTGATAGTAATACACTCTAACTTGCATTGGGTTTGACATAAAGGTCATGAGTTCGAATCTTACCACAAGCACAGAGTGTCTTTTATTTTTCTTCACAAAACATACGAGCTACATGTCAAAATATCATTGGGCCATATGTCTAGTAGTGATACGTGGCATTCTTGATTAGACCATGTTGTCCACATATCAATCTACGTAGCATGACATGTGGCATAGAATACGTTGGTTGCCTTGCCACATCATCAGCCACGTATCATTTCAAGACACGTGGTACGATGCCACTCGCCACGTCAGCATCTCTTTTCCTTATTTTCCTCCTCTTTCTTTTCTTTTCCCCCAAAATCCCATGTATTCCTCCCTGACCAATCAACTTCAACATTGACTTCAAGCCCCTTAATGTTGCAATTTCATCAAATTAATTGCGAAATTATAAACTAGGCATAGAATACTGTAAATTAAATACCCAGAAGGAAATTTTGATGATTTTGACCAACAATTAACATAAATTCATGCCTTAAATCAAAAGTTAAATTCTTGGTCATCATCTCTCATTCAACCTTTCACTAATGGCGTTTCATTACCTTCCATGCTTTAATCGAGCTCTAACATTATATATAGGAGCTCGAATAAGCAGCTCGGACACACACCTACTCTCTCATAAACTTTCTCTTCAACTCTCAAACTATAAATTAATGGTGAAATTACAAGCTAGGCATGGAATACTGTAAATTGAATACCTAGAAGGAAATTTTGACCAACAATTAACATAAATTCTTTCCTTAAATCAAAACTCAAATTCTTGGTCATCCTCTCTCATTCAACCTTCGACTAATGGCGTTTCATCACTTTCTATGCTTAATTTGAGCTTAAACAGTATATATAGGAGCTCGAATAAGCAGCTTAGACACACACTTACTCTCTCACAAATTCTCTCTTCAACTCTCAAGCTCTCTTTCTCTCTCTTCTCAAACCTCTTTCGTCACTTGCTACATAACCTTTGTGAGCCCCGTACTCGGTTTATAGGAATTGAGTGGGTAAATTTAGGGTATCGGTAAAACTAACTTGATTAACATAAAAACTTACGTATAGGCTCGGGACATTAGTTGAAGTAATTACGTAAGTTTGGAATTTAAAAATATAATAAAATATTTAAAATATAGCTAAAATAGTAAGAATTTACTATGTCGTTATTATATTATCGGATATGTATGATGTAAATTTCGAAAATTAATGAACACTTAAAAATATATTATATGAATAATATAATTAATATTGGACAATAAATAATATATAAAAGACATGTATGTACATCAGGTATAATTATTATATAAATATATATACTCGTAATTACTATAAATACTCAAAAATGCATAAATATTACCAAATAAATAAAGGAAAATATAAGAAAAATAATAGAAATTTACCAAAGATATGTAGGATGTTGTAGGAGTCATAGTAAGGAGTTTGAGAATGTATGGGATAAGAATGTAGAATTATGACACCTAGCCATGTGTCATTTACACATGTTAATATGAAGAAAAAAATAAAAAGCCACTCAATAGGAGATATAAAAGTACATCCTGCAATTTGGCACAAACTTTGGTCATTTGTTAGCTTAGAAAAATTTTGGAAGTGAAAAATATAAAGAGAGAAAGTGAAGAACAAAATTTAGTCACAAATTTAGGGTTTTACATGATCTTAAAGAAGATGACTGGTGGAGAGTGAAACCAAGTGGTGGTCTGAAGGAGTTGCCGGCGACAAAATAGGTCGACACACCCTCCCCTCCTCATGGTGGCCAAAGCTTGGGTTTCCGATAAGTCACTAAATTCTTTCAATTTTGTAAAAAATTAAGGAAAAATAGCAAATGATCACAAAAAATTATGAAATTTAGTTTCTTTGCATATTTTTGCATGAAGAATTCAAATATCTGATCAGATTTTTAAAATTAAGAGTGTATATATAAGGTCTTTAAGAAAAATGTCTTGCACATCAAATTTTAAACAAGTAATTAAAAGACCGATTAATGTAGTTTTGACCTAAAATTTTGTAGTTATACTCTTAAGATGATGAATTTTGATGCTATGTGGTTGGATTGCAAAAATCATGTTGTCGGATTTTGGAGAAAAATTCATTTTCATCAAAATAGTGTGCTGGATAAGTATTTCTAAGAGAGCTTAGTGATTTTTTATAAAAACTATAGTGTAATATATGATTATTACCCTACAGAAACTTGAAGTAGATTATTATGATTTAAGAAATAATGATTTTTAAGTAAAAAAGTTGGTATTTGATGAATTTGACATTTAATCTTTAGGTTACTATATAAGTGTAAATAAGCGTTTAGTATATTGAGAGTTGATATGTATATAATTGAAGTTCTTATTAGATATTTGCTAATGTTACAGAGTGTTAAAAATTCTGAAAATGCAAGGTAAGCTTATGTATGAGTTAAATAATAAGTCATTGATATGGCAAATGGGTTTCAAACCAAGAATGAAGGTAATCGGGGTTCAAGTGGGTATGAAAAACAGCAAGTAAAATAAGAGGTTTTAACTATGAATGTGTATGGATATCACATACCAAGACACAAACACAATCAAGAGTTGAACTTAAAATAGGATTTGATACAACTCACAAATACTAAATGTCACTCAAGTTTCAAATAAGAGGTTAGATGCGACTCACTATCTTGCTCAAGGGTAAGATTGATAAGAACGCAAAATTGATAAAAACACAAGAGAGATTAAAGGGTAAAGCACACTCAATAATCCGGCAATATAAGTTGTAAGAGCTCAAGTATAACCTTGCTTCAAAGAGAAATATTCTTTTATGTTTTAAATAATATGTCCCCTTCTATTAATTATAAACGTTGTTATTTATAGTAAGTCTTAAACCTTAGTAGCAGAACTGTAAATAATGTATAAGGTTTTAAACCATAAAGAATGGGCCCATAATTAAAAATAAAGAAAATATTCACAAGAATACAAAACTGTGCGTTTAATAGAAGAAGTTGACATGCAGTCACTCGGTAAGCCCTAAAAGGAGCAGAATCCAAGCTGGGCGGGGTTAGCAATTGGATGTCTGGGTTCGGGAAAGTGTCCTTAAAGTCTCGTAGTGCTTGATCTAGACACCCGAAAGGTCGGCTCATAATTGCCGAGTTCTTAAATTAGTCAGCACTAATTTATCTATGCTATGTCGAATGGATCTTAGGCCTCTAACTCTTGGCAATGTGCTCTCTTGACTTCTTAGCAAACAATAAGCTTGATGCCGAGTGTTTGCCTTTTTACCTCTTGGCCATCTGGCAACCGCTAGGTCTTGACACAAACTGTTCGGCTTCGGTTTCAAGATAGTCACAAGTTGATTCCTATTAGTTGTGATACTAGTTGAAGAGTTAGAAACTATGTTAGGAAAATGATCAAAATGTACTTTAAGAGTGAATAACTTAATTATGTTAAAAAAGAAATAGACTTTGGGTCAGAAAATAATTGATACTGGAACTTTGTTACTGTACTAGAGTCAGAATGTAAGTCAGGAACTTCTTAAGTAAAAACCTAAGTCAAAACCTTAATTAGAAACTTAATCAAAACCTTAGTTAGGAACTTAGTTAAAACTTATCTCAAGTCAACTAGAAGTTAGATAAATAATTAAAAAACCTATAAATGTTAGAATGTAAACATACTTAACAATGAAAATAAATTCTTACTTCATATGTGAATTTAAAAATGAAGTTGTTTGTTACTTTCTAGGGATTATTAACGAAGATTACGAACGCGATGTATAGGAGTATGTGACATTACATCCAGGTAAGTTGGGATCGATGCTTAATGGCATATTAAAGTATCATATCAAGATCCTTGGAGGAGTAAGAGTGCTTGTAGTTAGATTGTTTGTACGTGTACTATGTGTATGCTTGGAATATTGATTATTGATTGGGAGTTGAACTCTAAGTGCTGCTTTCTACTTGAACACATATCATATCTTACGTATATGAACTTAGTTGGTCACCTAATAATCTAGACTAAACTTAGGTTGACTAAATGTCTAACTTAACATTTACGATAACTTAATAGGGGTAATGATTAGGTTGTCAAACTAAATATCGATGCATTTGTTAAGGATAGTAGAAATGGTCCTTTTCCTACTTATATTCGAACTAAATGACAGAAGAGGAGATTACGACAAAGTTAGGTGTAGTGGTTCGAATGTTATTAAAGGGGGAGATGCTCTCCATTGTATGAGCTCGTATTTAATATGATAATATTACCTTGAAACTCCTCAGAATCCAGATTTAAGTGGATGAAATTATTATAATTTCACAATGAACCGGTTAAACATCGTGAGATGCTATATTATTTGTCTATTGCATTTACATATAATTAATACTTAAACAACCTTGTTTGTTAATATGTTCTTACAACTCCATCTCTTCTTATTGAACTAGTTGAGCTCACATCCCTATAAATTGTTTTGTATGTGCAGAGTAGTATTAGAAGATGGCTCGTTATACTTGTCTCTAGGTTAGTTTCAAAGAGTTAGGAGTAAAGTGAAGGAGTTTAATGAACGGAATAAAACTTAAGTCTCTTTTGTTTTTCTTTTGTGGGAAGATTACAAGGTTTTCCTAGGAGGTCTTATAGTCTTCGCTGGCTCATTGTTATCATCATATATGTAATGTAGTCCTTTTGTGGAGATTTATAGCTTTTTTTGAAAACTTTGGAATCTTGATGTACCTAATATTATATAATGAACTAATCTATTTATAAGTACAAGAAAATGTATTTTTGTAAAATGTTACTCCATAGGTTTTATATACTAAGATGCCTATCTGACTGATTTAAAGCTAGTTGAGTCGTCATTCGCCTTATGTGGATTATACCTATGTTAGTAGCTAAGGGAATAGCATCCAGCCTAGGTTAGTTTACATAGCGAGACTAGTACGACTCCTCTAATTTAAGGTGTGACAACCTCCATAGCCGAACCTGCCTGGACCTGAGCTTCAAGGTCCAATCCACTCCACACTCCACCGTGTACTTAGTGCTCCACCAATCTCCACCATTGCTACCCTCGCTAAACCCTAACTATCGTAGTCGCCATACACGAAGCACCACTCTAGTCACCACCCCGAGCCAAATTCAATACTCGGCTGAACTCACCATACTTCGCAACCCTAGACTTAACCACCTACTCGTACTACCAACCCTCATACAGTTAAGTCGATGCCGCCATCGCCACCTTAACTCCGACCACCACCGAATCCATCTTCAACTGCCTCAGCACTTTCCCTACACCCCTTAAATCCAATAAAATAATCATGAAACCTTCCTTCCTCACTTGTTTTGGCATTGGAATCGATCAAAGAAGCGCCTTCAACCACTATTGCTTATGACCCGTGTAGAGTTCCAAATTGGACCTAAGTCTAACCCGGTGCCGACCTGAACCTGTTGCTCCAAGACTTGCCCACCCAAAGCCCTCGAGCTAACCTTGTTTCTATTTGGTTGCTTTGTATTTTATTTTTTTGTAAATATTTTTATATTTTAATTATTTATTTTATTTTTGCATTCGTAATTGTACCAAAAAAATAAAGAGAAACGAAAGAAAAAGGAAAGGAAGGAAAAAAAAAAGAAAAAAAGAAAAGAAGCTTAGTTTTATGTTTTATTATATATAATAAGAAAATAAAGAATAAAAAATGAAGGAAATAAAAAATAATAAAGATGGAAAAATAAAATAAAATAAATAAATGCATTTTACCACTTAGAAACTTATTATTATTGTTATTTTTTCTATAGAAACAAAATAAAATGAATCCTTTCAAAAATAGGGCCTTTATTAGAATTTTCAAAATAAAACTAAACTTTAGGACCCTTTAGAAATTTTCTTTAAACTAATTCTAATCGGGTTAAAAATGTAAACCCAATGATTTTAGAAATTAAAATCAACCCACTCGCTTAAAGTTTTTATAAAAAGAACTACGTATGTCTGATCCCGATTAGCCAGTATGTAGATACTCGTAGTAATTACGAGGCAACTTAAAATATGAAAAAAATTGTTTTTCCTACTTACTTGAGAATTAATTAAATTCTTTAAAGGCTATTTTGAAAAGGTAAAATCTAAATTCGAAAGATTAAGGTGGTACTGATTAAAGGTCTAATGTGATAGCCCTTGGATCTAAAATCTTTTATTTTTAAAACTTTTTTCTTAAATCGGTTTTTCAAGTAGACTAGTATTTAAGTTAAATCAATTTAATCTAACTTACTCTTTTTTTCCGACTTCGGTCCTATGGCAACTCCATGAATTTTCAAAATATGTTTAAAAATAAGTTTTTCTTAACTTCTAATCAAAGGTTAGTATTAAACGGGTTAGA
This sequence comes from Lumnitzera littorea, assembly GCA_024138015.1. Lineage (NCBI taxonomy): Eukaryota > Viridiplantae > Streptophyta > Magnoliopsida > Myrtales > Combretaceae > Lumnitzera > Lumnitzera littorea. The sequence continues at coordinate 36,224,744 of JAMXBB010000005.1, read as the reverse complement.
GTCTAATATTAATTAGGTTAAGGAAAATAGTAAGAATCAAGAAAAAATCAGGTTCGATAGCACTCTCTACTTCAAACTAAGGCTTCTCTCCCTTAATGGTCATGACTCACCAATTTTAACATTAATTAGCCACGTGTCAAAAACTAAGGCTCTTGAAACACTTGATTTCTCGGGTCTTCCTGACCTTGATCCTTTCAGACCTCAGGCTCCTTAGCCTTAGTCTTCCCTCAGCCAACATTAGGTTCGTACGGTACTTCACCTTCGCGGTCAACCTTTAAACTATACTGAACTTGGTCATATGCTAGTAGGTTCGGCATGCCAGCTCTGATCAGTAGGTCAGGTTGACTGCTTGTTGCTCGACTAAGTTAACTTCACCTCTACCTTTCTACTTTTTGGGTTACTCGGATGGTTTCATTTAGATTCCCAAGTCTTTGTACCTTTATTATATTACCAATCTTAGGTTTCGGGCCAGAAATAAACCTTACCATTGTTCAAGCTTCTGGTTCTTCAACATCACAACGGATCATTAGTAGTTGGAACTCTTGGAAATACTCATCCATAAATCAGTTACCCTGCTTAAGTTTCTGGAGATGTCTAAAGGTATCTAGTTCGTAATGTTTTAGAACAAATATATTCCTCAAAACTCATTTTATTTCATTCCAAGTTTAGATTTCATGTCGGGTTCATTGACGTATAGTTTGCAATTTCTTCTACTATATTGTTGCATACTTAGAAAATTTTAAAGCTACTACACGAATTTGCATCGAGTCTTCAAAATTATAAAAGTTAAATATCTTATCAATTTTCTCCTCTTAGTCTAAGTAGTCATTAGCACTACCAAATCCATTAAAGCTTAGTAACTACACTTTGAGATATTTGGCTCCTTTTGGGGCACAAAGCTTGCACTTTTTTAGTTTGCCATATTGCTCTTCCTCCTCTCCATCCTCTTTAACTTCATCTAACTCAAGCCTCCTCCTCGTAAATCTATCAACGTGTCGAGGTGGAGCAAGGTTCACATTAACAGCTTCTGATGCTCTATGCTGAACTATTTGTTTTCTTGGCCTATCTCTCATATCTCGACCTTGTTCATTATCTTTCTCTTGAGGCCTATCCTCTATTACTTTTTGTACGGATATGGCTAAGTTGGTTACAATAATAGCAAGGTCATATAATTGCTGGTTAGTAGTTTACGGAGTCTATTAAGCAATGTGACTGCAATCATGAGCATTACTCTTAGCATCATTAATTTTTCCTTGAACGCCAGGGTTCAACATTCTTATAGGAAAGCTCAATAAGTACTTCCGTCAATACAAAATCCCAATTACACTACTTAGCAACACAACACTTCAATAGCTTAAACATGTGCTTTGTTTTTGCAAGACAGAAACATAGTACAACAGAACACACATAACAACTCTTCAAGAACACAGGTAACCTCATATAGTTTTCATTCGTAACCTCAAGCTCTAATACGAGGATTATATGATATGCCTAGGAGTTAAGTTAATCATTAGGGCTTATAGTAGAGAAGGTAACCAATGAATCCTTAGAAATATTGAAGAAAGAAGAGATGGAATGGTAAAAACATAGTAGCTTCCGTGAAGCTAATCTTCAGATATAACGCACCAATGAACACGACATAACTTAGTACTTCACTTGATATGATACATAAGCTAATACTAAGGTCCACTTGCTACTAAACTCGAGCTACTAAACTCGAGCTACTAGACAAGATTAAATAAGAGTGTAGGTTGTTGCTCAGAAAGGGTATCTCTCAAGAACAGGGAATAATATGTGATGTTTGTAATGATAAAAAAGTGATTATTTATAGCTACAATTGAAGGATTACTTATAATGAGTCATTTAAGGCAACAATACAATAATGAAAATTACATAAAGGATAATGTATGAAGAAAGTTCCTAGTACAAACAAAAATGGTAAATATGATGAAGGAAAAAAAAGGAATATAGTACAAATATAAAAAAAGTAAAGGACAAGTGGCGGTTTATCAATGGATTCGAACTTAGAATCTAGGGGCATTATGGTCGAATTGAGCTGGTGTTGGGGTTGCTATTGCTAAGCTACACTAAAGGCTACCAAAGTGATCGAGTAAGACTACAACTTGGTAGAATGGGATAGGAGAGCTTGATGATACAGATTGTGATCAAGAACAGACAAGGCCGATAGTTGGATGAGTCTAAGCTTGTAGAAAGCTTAAAAAAAATAATGGGGAATGGTGCGAAATAGGACGAATGCGAATGAAAAAGTAAGCAAAACTCATAAACAACTCTAGAGGATGTGACACACCAATGGAATTTCTGGGGACTCACGGTACAATTTGATATGACGTAAAAATCAGTCTAGTGAGGTTACTCGATACCTAACTTTACTTAAGGGTTAGGATAATAGTGATGCTGAGAGTAAATAGAGTGTTTATGTAAGGAAGAAAACACAAAAGTGTATTAATGATAATCTGAATTCTCTTTTTAGCTACAAGTACAAGGGTATTTATACCCATAAGTTAGGACAACTTGTCTAAAAAGGGAAAAGATAAAAAGGGAAAAGATAAAAAGGGTATTTTCTAAAGAAGTAATGTATAAGATACAAAGGGTAAAAATGAATATACAAGGAAAACAATCATTGGTGCAATGGATCCTATATATAATATTGTATACGTGGCGATGCTACATTGGCAAGATTGTTAAAGATGCAGACAAAAAGTACGGATAACTTGCTTATCTAAGCAAGGGTGGCTTAGTCAACTTGAAATCTCTTTATCTCGGCTTTTCAGCAAGGAAGATGTTGAGTCATTGGAGTGCTTGAGCGTGAGTGAGTATTCTTCAATTGGGCACACTACAGAGAGATGGGTAGTTATTTGGCTCGGTATGAAGAGTGACTTGGTAAGAAAATACTTGGCCTTGGCAGGGGTTAATTGGAACAGGAGGATTTATCTTGCCAGTCCTTCTAGTCCTCAAACTTGGCTACAGGTTAGTGGTCTAATAGCTTGATTCCCATCAGCTCGGTATATAAGGACCTTGGCCTTGGCACTTAGTAAGTCGGTATTGGAATTCTTAGCATATGAGTGAGAGATTGAGTAGACCAGCATGTTTGTGTAGAGCATTAAGAGTGTTTGCCATCTGGCCTTCTTAGCAAATGAGCTCGTCAAGGTCAAGTTGAGCATTTAGGATTCTCTTAGTTAGGCCCTGCAAGCCTCCAAGTTTGGCTTAGGTGAAGGGTCCGAAGGTGGTCCGAAGGTTGACATTCCATCATGCTAAAATAGCACGTGCTAAATGGACTTAATAACTATTCGGCTTAATTTAACGTGTGCTTAATGTGTGTGGCTATACCTAAGGGATCGAGAGGACTAGTGATCTTAGGGTAGAACCAGATGATCTTAGTACTACGCTGTCTTGAGTAGAGTTTTACTTTAAAATGATCTAAGTAGATTTAGGTGATCCTTAGTTTCTTAGGGTATTAGGGAAAACCCAATACCAATAGTTATTTATATATATAGTGTATGTCTGTATGCATACGTGCATGTATGTTACTTGTTGGAATCATAAATTACACCAAGTTCTAAGACAATAAGATTGTATTATATATCAGATTAAATTAAAGATAATAACTTGTGCATTGCATATAGTTACTTGATTTCTATGTGTTTGTATGTGTGCCACTTGATCATGTGTACGTGATTGTATATCTTGTACTAGACTTTACTCACTATTCGAGGAATTCTTTTTTTTTTTTTCAACCTTAGGCATAGGGTATGAGGAGTGTGAAGACTATTATTATAGTGATTACGACGTGTATGAGGATGCATCTTGATACTATGATAATTATTATGATTGATAGAAGCAATCTTACCTAGCTTAGCCATGTTGTCTTCTTTGAAATTTGAGAATACGACTTTGTTTTTGGTTATGTTTTCTTTTCTTTCTTTTTTTCTTTTTGTCATTAGGAAGTCACTTAAGACTTCTATTGGTCATGTTCCTAGATTGTAGTATTAGTTGTTACATGTTGAGAAAGAATAATTAGAATAATGTGGTTTCTTTTCTTAGTAAGATAAAGTTACTGAATAAGAACTTGTTACTTGCTTATCTCTAGAATAGCGCAAATTTTAGGATTAAGTTTGTTTATATTAGTGGTGGTTTTTGATTTTAGGAAACATCATTTGAATTGATTGATTGGAGAATATAAATACTATTGGCAGCTGTTGTAAAAGCTTATGGAGAGTTTTTAAGAGGTTGAATTCTAGGATGCTTGACATATCAATAGGCTATAGAAACACGCAGTAAACTATAACATCTTAGGTTTTTGAGGCGTTACACTTTCATGAAGATAAGTGAATTTATTTTATTTGATTTTTATAAATTATAATAATAATAATAATAATAATAATAACCATCATCATCATCTTACAATTTTTTATAAATAGACGAGGAAACAAAAGACTCCTTTCGCTTGAATATTTAAATAAATAATATGTATTGGTAGTTCTTTTATATGTTACTATTATTGGCTTTAGTAGAAAAGAAAACCTAATAAACATATAAACTAGGGCTTGCAGTTTGTGTTGGTCTATTGTGTCACATTTTCGTGTTTTCTTAATTTAAATGGGTTTATGTCTAGAAAACCTTAATCTTAAACATGATTTGTTTATTAATTATATATGAAAATCTAAACTTATAATCCAACACATTTAACAAATGTGTCTTGTATCTAGATTGGACCTGTTTATCAACTAAAAAATTATAAATAAATGTATAAAATATTTACAGACATAAAGGGAAAAAAGTGACAATAATATTTAAATTTTATAAATAAATATAAATTTACAAAAGTCAATGTAATGTCTAATTGGATATAAGAAATTCGAAAATTTAAGTCATATTACATCACTAAATTAAGTTGAACATGGATTGAATGGATATTCGTATTATTGGCAGTGTTTGTTTCTAAATTTATTACATTATTTGTCAGATTTTTAATTTTTAAGAGATATGATTAAAAAATCTACATGAGTTCTTTGCTCATTTGATCTACAATGTAGTAAGAAAAATACATGACATTACTAAATTTTGGTTACATAAATTAAGTGGAACTATAGCTTAAATGAATATTAGTATTATTATTAGTGTTGATTTCCAAATTTATCATATTGTCTATTAGAATTTTGAAGGAGATCGATAAAGAATTTATATATGAATTCGTAACTATTTACTTATTTAAACCACGCTATAATAAGAAAAATATAAAGTTAAAAGTAGTAAATATCACACTTTTAATTGAAATTTTTATGAATAACAATAGTACACAGGAGTTGCATTATAAAAGAATCAGGAAATGGCCTAAGAGACTTGAAAATTACATTTAACAGAAGGTGCTTAAGAGTATTACAACAAAAAAGTAGTTGCTTTATAAATTTGGAATAAGTTACATTTATAATAGAAATAATAATACTTCACAACAAATTCCTAACTAATTGTATCATTTATAAAAGATAAGAAAAGTGAGAGAGGGGACTACCACAAGATATCCCTTTGGGCATAAAGTTGCTAGGAATTTTCTAAAGCTCGAAATCTAGAGTTTATTTCCTTTATCTTTTCCTTTTCCTTTCTTATCCTCATTCATTTCTATAATTCAAACCTCTCAAAACATTAAGACAAATAGATAATATCACTACGAAGTAGTAGATCTAAATGGGATAATTCAGATTTATAAAAAATATATAAGGGAAATACAAGATTTCAAGATTCATTCGAAACACTAGTTACAGGTTGACTTAAGGTTTTCAAAAAGAAAGAAAGAGAAGAGAGAGAAAGAAGAATTTACTTGAGAAAGAGATAATAAGGTTTTTTGAAAAGTAAAAGTCTTTTGTTGTGTTTTAGAAAATAAGTAGTGGGCTTAGGCCAAATAGGCCTATTAATTTGCTAGTTTCATTATTACAAGTGGTGAATGCCATGATTCATAACACTGGGAGTTCCATAGCATTGCAATAAGATATGCAGAGACAAGATGCTGGTGTGGAAAAGTTAGAAGATAGAATACAAATCTTGGAGATAATGCAAGCTAACGTGCAAGTGGTGATGGTTGAAATGAACGAAAATATTAAGAACATGATGTAATCCTATAAAACTAATGTTGGGAATTAGACTTCTCCATTGTTAGGTAAGGAGAATTCATCATCTTCAAGATAAATCGATTTTTTTTCTTTTTAATTTTTATGATGTTCTTGTTCAAGAAATACTAGAGATGACATCTTTTATATTAAAACATGGAAGCTTTAACATGGTTCTAGTGGTTGTCAAGTAATGATTGGTTAACTACATGGGCTTCTCCATGACACAAGTTGAGATGAGATTTAGACACTCTAAATTCAAAGAATATGAAGGGAAATTGACAAAACTAACACAAACCAATAGTGTTCTCAAGTGTAAATTAGAATTTGAATCTATCCTTAATCATGTTTCTGGCCTATCCAATAAATTTTTAAAAAATTGATACGTCTTTGGTTTTCAACTAGTGTTACATGTAAAAGTAATATCGGCAAGACTTAAATCTTTACTAGAAGCCATGAGCTTATCAAAATTAAATGAAGCTAAACTGAAAGCACTATCACCTTAACCTTCTTTTTCTACAAACATTCAATGTTCGTTTCTAACCTTTAAACCCTCATTTGTTTTTAAACCAACCCAGCCATTTGCTTCATCTTCACTAAATTCTACCAAATTTATAGCTGCCTTAAATAAAAAGACTTTGCTTGTAAAGTAAAAAATAAAAAATAAAAAAAAGTCTCCAACAAAGTTAGCTCTTAGAAGAGAAAAAGATCTTTTATAATTGCATTGAAAAGTTTCATAAGGTACATGAGTGTAAAGCTAAGTTCTTATTAATGATACAACTCGAGGACATGAATGATAGGTATGAGAAAGAACACGAATAGAAAGATTTAAATTAACAAGAATTGGAGTAAGAATCATTTAATTCACTTGAGAATGATCAAGTGGAAATAAGTTATCATGCTTTATCATGAACTGTAGCTCTTAAGACTTCAGATTGCAAGGAACAATTCAAAGTTGATGGGTCTCTATTTTGGTTGACTAAAGTAACACTTACAATTTCATTCAAGCTCATATTGTCAAACAATTGCATCTACCTATTCCCTTAATTTCTTGTTTTGATTGTAAATGGAGATAAACTGATTTGTCAACAAGTTCCACTGAAAATATAAGATATTGAGTTTCATGTTGATTTCTATGTGTTATCAATATAAGGAGCTGAACTTATATTGAATATCTAGTGGTTAACTACTTTAGGACCAATACTAATGGATTATTTGAAGTTAACAATGGCATTTACGTTACATAACAAGTCAGTAGAGTTATAAGGTAGTATAAAATGATTTTTAAAGAGATCGAAAGTTCTATACTTCACAAATTCATTATTTATGATAATGTGGCTTATTGTCTTAGTCTTTTGGCCTAAATGGAGGATTTATCTATTGATACCACCTACAACAAAGACATAGTCCCTTTATTGGCATATTCTCAAATATTTTTGCAACTCCATCAGACACCAAAACAACAATAATACTTCAAACCATTAAGATTTGACTATGAAGTTTAATACAAACTGAGGTTAACTAACAAAGTGGCAGATGCTTTATCTAGACATAGTAGAGAAGAGTCTCGTTTTCATGCCATCTCATGTCCTTCTTTTGATTTTATTACTATTCTTAAAAAGGATTATGAAAATAATCTTAAATAAAAGGAGTTATAGGAAAAATGTAATTAGGTGTAGCCTTTAGAGTGGGCACCTGTTTGTAAGGATGATTTGTTACATTTAGGCACTAGACTTTTTATACCAACATCATCATCCATTACTCAAACGCTGATCATGTAGCTTCGTTCAACTCTAATTAGAGGTAATGGGCGAGTTTTAAAAACTTTCAAGAGATTAAGTACTTTATTTTATTGGCAAAGGATGAAGAAAGAAGTTGAAAAGTTTGCGACACAATGCCATGTCTATTAGTTGATTAAGTACTTAACTACTTCTTTATCAAGGTATTTACAGATGTTATTATCGATTTTATTATTGGATTATCTATTTCTCATTTTGGTTCACTTATGATATCCTATAAAACTATCACAATAGCTTAATTGTTTGTAAATATGATGGCAAATTACTTGGGATACCCAAGTCTATCATTTTCTAATAGAGATATGATTTTTGTAAGCAAATTTTAGTAGGAGTTATTTTGTTTAAATAGCATTACATTAAGGATAAGCTTAGCCATCTACAAACTAATGGTCGATCAAAAGTAATAAATAAGTGTTTGGAATAGAATCTTAGATTTTTTATGATGGACAATCCTCATAAGTGGTTTAAGTTTTTATCAAGGGTTGAATTTTGTTTTAACACATCTTATCATATAAGCATTCGCATGACTCCTTTTGAAGTACTCTTTGGTAGAGAACTTCTTAAGATTTTAAACTATGTTCAAAATTGGTCTAATGTGGAGGTTATGGACAATGAATTGAAAGCTAATGATGAAATCCTTAGATTAGTGAAGGACAATCTGCAATAGGTATAATATAAGACAAAAACTTTAGCCGATAGAGAGTTGCAAGTTGGAGACATGGTTTATGTGAAACTTTAACCTTTTAGGTAGACAATTATGGCTAATAGAATTTTAGCTAAATTAGCCAAAAGGTATTTTGGACCTTATAAAGTATTGGCTCGAGTAGGATAGGTTGCTTATAAATTGGAGTTGCTAGTGGGATCACGTATTGACATTATGTTTCATATTTCGAAACTAAAGAAGGTAAAAGGAGACAACTATTTGTTGTTCCCCTACTATAATATTCTTATGAGAATAATCCTATTGTCTTTTCAATGGCCATATTAGACTCTAGGAATATCTAGAAACAAGGAATTAAGGTACCATGGATTTTAGTTCATTAAGAGTCACTTCCAACAAAAGAAGCCACTCGGTGGAAGATGGAAAATTGTTACGAATAACAATAGTAAACAGGAGTTACATTCTAAAAGGATTAGGAAGTAGCTTAAGAGACTTAAAGATTCCATTTCACATAAGTTGCTTGGGAGTATTACAACAAACTAAGAGTTGCTTTATAAATTTGTAATACAATATTTACAGCAGAAATTGTAAAACTTCATAACATATACCAAATTGACTATATTAGATATAAAAAGATAAGAAAAGTGAGGGAGAGGACTATTACGAGTTACCCCTTTGAGGATAAAGTTGCTAAGGGTTTTCTGAAGCTAAAAATCCAGAGTTTGTTTCCTTCATCCTTTACATTTCCTTTTGTGGAAATATTATACAAGTGTAATTATTCCATTTGTGGATAGGCTACGACATTGACTCTTTTATCTGTATTATTCATATCAGCTGATAGTAATACAGAATATCTTTTTGGCTCTCTACATTCTTTTTATTAATTCATTTATGAATTGTACAAAAGCTTCATCTTCTTCTTTGATAAAAAACTCTTATGAGCACATTTCTATCTCGTTTATTGAACTTTACATGGTATTAGAGCGTAGTTAGTATCTTCATTCGTTTGTTTCTTCAAGTAGTCTATATTTTTATGCTATTATTTATTCCTTTGACAACGATGAACACATGGAAAATCAATTAGTTTATATCAATGAAGACCCTCTATTTTTGTCTAGTTTTGATCATCTTGGTATTGTAACTGCCTAATTGAAAATATAACATTCAATGGACAAATTGGCTTACATGGAGTAAATTTATTAAGCTAGGTTTAGGTGCAAAGATTAAATTGAGTTTTATTGATGGTTGTCTTCTTAGACCTAACCTTAATTCATTTGATCTTGCAAAATGGATTAGAAGCGACTATATGGTTTGATGTTGGATCTTGAACCCTATGTTTAGTGAATTGTCTTAGAACTATTTGTTTACACAATTGGCTTAAGAATTATGGTAAAAAATCTTGAAACAATATGGGTAAGGCAACATACCTTTACTATTCCAACTTTAGTTTGAGCTAAGTAATGTCAAACAATATAATCAATCCGTGAGTGTTTACTATAATAAATTGCAAAGGTGTTAGAATGAATTGAATGCACTTCACAAATATCTAACATGGGTTAAGTCTATTATAGCTTTAAAATCAGCCTTACATTCTCAATTTACTATCAAAGATTTAGGTCATGCAAGGTTCTTCTTGGGAGTTGAAATTTGCAAATCTGATTGTGGTACTCTATTAAGCCAATGGAAGTTCTTTATAGATCTATTATATGATATGGGTTTGATTGCTTGTAAGCTAGTTTCTTTACCATTACCTTCAAGGTTGATTTTACATAAAGAGAGTAGCGATATTCTTGATGATTCATTGCTTTATCGTCACATCATTAGTCATCTTTTGTATTTGACTATCATCATACTTAACATTAGCTATTCAGTACATAAGTTGAGTCAATTTTTTGCACATCCTCACAAATATCTTAAAGGCACTAGTGCTCTTGGTTTGTTTTATTGTAACAATAATCCCCTACCTTTACATTGTTCTATTGATGTAGATTGGGCTTCCACCACTTTTGATTGAAAATCTGTCACTAATAATTGTATTCTTTTTGGAAATGCCATTGTTTTGTGGAAGTCCAATAAACAATCAACGGTTAGCACCTCATATACTAGAGTAGAATACTATATAATGGCATTTGTTGTCAAAAAAACTTCTTTGGGCTTCTTTTACTTTAAGAGACCCTAATATTCTTATTCTAACCCCTATCAATGTTTTTATGTGACAATTAGTCCACTACTTTAACTGCTCAAAATTCATGCTTACATAATTATACTAAATACATTGATGTGGATACACATTTTCTTCTTAATCATGTTTTTTGTGGATTTATATCTCCTATACACGTTTCATCACATCAATAGCTAGTTGACTTTTTCATTAAGCTTCCATCCGTTTCTTAACTTTCATTTGCTTATTCTAAGATAAGGCTTCGTGAAGCTCCAACTTAAAAAGGTAAGGGGAAATATTGTATACATATAATTATTTCATTTAGCTCTTTTATTTGTACTATTTATATCGGTTGATAGTAACATAGAATATCTTTTTAGCTCTCTATATTCTTTTTGTTAATTCAGTTACGAACTATATGAAAACTTCATCTTCTTCTTCGATCAAAAACTCGTACAAGCACATCTTAATCCAATTTATTAAACTTCATACCTTTCACGCCCTCTTTCATTTTATAACATTACAACAAGACAAATAGATAATGTCGGTATTAGATAGTATATCTAAATGAGAATATTTTAGATCTACTAAAAAATAAAAGGGAAAAACAAGATTTGAAAATTCATTTGAAACTCTAGATATAGGTTGGCCTAAGGTTTTCAAAGAGAGAGAGAGAAGAATTTTCCTAAGAAAGAGGTAGTAGGATTTTTTTGAAAAGTAAGGGTTTTTTATTGTGCTTTAGAGAATAAGCAATGTGCTTAACCGAGTAAGCCTATTAGAGATCTCTAACTTGGAAATTATTTGTGCAAAAATATATAAATATTGAAGATTATATAATTTGTCTCGTGTTCGAATATGGGACCTTGACTTTAACTTTAAAAGGGTTTAGATGGTAAGAGATACATATTTATTATTATTATAAAAAATTATATTAATATAAATTATATAAAAAATTATCTAAATATCATGATTAAATCATATTTTAAAAATATGATTTTAAAAATTACAAAAATCTTGCACTTCTATTAACAACTTAACTTATAACTTATTTATATGCTAGGACTTTTGGCATAGCATTTGATAAATTCGATAATCTAATAGATTATTGCAAGCGCCTGAACGATGGAATAAGAAAAGGCGAGGTGGGCCGCTTGGGAATAACAATTACTGTTGGCTTCTGATCATGCTCCGCATCGCGTGAATTTCAAACGAATTGGAAAGAGCACATTATGTACTATGGAGTGGAATACACGACAAGACACCACACGATTTGGGGCTGGTCACATAAAAATTTAATTCAATGTTTCCATCAACATAAATAAATAAGTTAATTAATTAATTAATATTGATGTGACATAATATATTGTGTTGAAAGATTTAAAAATCATCAATTTATAAATAAGAAAAATATCATATAAAATTAGTATTTTATATTCAAAATAAAACATTTATATAAAATTTGTATTTTATTTTCAATATAAGATATAATATTAGTATTTAGATATTTTTTTTGATATAATTAATATTTTTATAATATTTATTTATTTGATAAAAAAATATAAAAATTTCTCGGTTTAAACAGGTTTGACTGTTTATGTCTGATATCAATTTTTACTTATTTAAATCTGAGTCTGTGTCGTGTTTGGATGGCACATGTGAGGTATTGAATTGCCAGCTTCAATATAAACCCTATGAACCCCTTATTTAACCACTGGTAGAATTACTCTTTCGTAAGCAGAAACGACGAGTCTCTTGCCAAAAAAACCAAAAAAACATATCTGCCCGATCTTGTAAGGAGGGTTGCTACTATATATTCATCCCATTGCTATCAATTTCGACATTTTGGTATTTCAATTATTCCAAGAACCGAAAATAAATTTGGGTCTTGAGCAATGGCCGTTAAAAATTTGGACTTTCCAGCTAATTCTACTATGACAGCAGGGTTTGGCAATCAGTATCCTGTAATGCATCATTAGGGTTTCATAATTCCGCAGTTTGAACTTTGAAGCGCAGTCCAAATTTTTAGTTATGTAAGTACATTGTATTGCATTGAAATATCTATTGGAATTACTTTCTAGTTATGTTATGTTATGTTGTGTTTACTAGGGTTTTGTGTTGATTTAGTGATAAGTATGTGAAATATTTGTCTTTTTTCTTTTTCTTTTTCTTTAAATAATGAATTAGGGGTGTGGTTCAGTTGGAGCTTCGCTGTGCACACAGTGTGAATGGAGTTGCTGCTGATCCCGACCCAGACTGGAGTTTCGGTTCTTTATTATCCGAGCTCGATGCGCTGGAAAAGAAAATCAGTCATTCTTCAAATGGAAGCAAGCTTCTTTTCAAATCCCCATCACCGTAATATCGAATTCTCATGTCTTATTTTGTTGTAGTATCTTAGCGGAAGTTTGCTTGTTTGTAATTATCTATAAGCAGAATGAATGAGCTTTTTCTATCTTTTTCTTTAGGGAATTTTCTAGCAACAATAGCGTCAAGAGGAGTCTGGGGGCATTTGTAATGCGTGTGGATGATGAGGACTTTGAGGATGTGCGTGGTGATGTTGAGGAGGTCAAGAGTGGTGCCTTGGTGAGCAGAGGAAGGTTTGATTACAGGGATTTATACTTAAGGTACATAAAATATGGAATTAGAAACATTTTGCTTTCATAAAAGAGTAATTAAGGATGTTAAGATGCCTTTTTCATATGGAGAAATGGGTGATGAGATTTTTAGTAATGTAGTTTTTTTCTTGCAACCTTAACTTGTCAATTGTGGCTTTTGATTTTGAGATTAGTTGCTTCTTGTTCGATCGTTTATTTTGCAAGTTATGATGTTATGGGTATTATCAACAGTGACGAAAGTGATGATGAAATTGCTTCCGAAGAGCAGTCATTCTTGATGAATGAAGGGGGATTGGAGGAAGGTGCGTGGTTTGAGCTCACTCATGATTACCACATTAAATTGAAGGTATATTGCTGTACTCTATGTTTTAACTTTTTTCCTTTCTAATTGTGATTTTGACATATACGTGATTGCGAATTCTGTGTCCTGGTATACAACTCTGGCCTTCTCAGTTCTTCTCTTTCTTTTATGCTTTGCAATGAAAGCGTAATCCAAACTTATAATGTATGCCAACTTTTATATACATGTTAGTGATTTGACTGTTAAGCTTTAAGGTCTAGAAACTCATGATAAATTGCAATAAATATTCTAGGTTCTAGTTTCACTAGGACCACTTCTTGAAGCTATCTACACAACATAAATTGGACTTAACTAGGGTGTGGATTTTATAGGTGTTTCATATGCTTAGAGCCCAAACTTAGCCCATTCAACTGGTACCTAAGTGCTGCAGTCCCAGAATGAAGTTGCTTTATTGCTCGGGAAATTCATAATGCCCTAAGCCAGATCCTACTGAAGCCTTCTTGACGCTAGCTATAAAGCAAAAACTGGAACTTAAATTGTGTATGCACCTTCAAATATGATATATATGCTTGGGAGTGACCAGTTTAGTTATGGTTGTGTGCCTCCATTAACATAAAGTCCTAAGTAAGAAACTTTAGAGGCTTGTAGACTTTTGCATTGTTTTTGTATTCACTTTTATATTTCTCTTATTCATGTTATTATTTCTATGGAAGATCTTCTCCACTTATGGTTATGATAATTTGAGAATTTCCATATGTAGCCTTTCTGATATTCAAAGGTAGCAAAACCTAACTTCCATGGACCTTTTTGGTCTTCTGCAACTATGATGCAAGAATTTGCGTATGTTTACAGGATGAGATTAGGAACCAAATATCTCTGTTCGAGGCAGATATGCTGAATGAAAGCGAGAAGTTGAGATCTGCACTTGTCCGAGTCGAAAAATATAAAGATGCAAGACGTGACATGGACAAGAGAATTGATACTCAGTACCAACGCAACATGTAAGCAAATCAATTCTAATATAAATTCTTTATCCTTTGGAATATGGATAGGCTGCACTAGCTGGAATTTATAAATTTCTTTTGTACAGATAGCATGAAAATATAGACATATGACAAGCTTTTGCAGTCATATTAAGTTGCATCCTTAGCAGTAATTCTTTCTATAAGCTGACTGAAGTCAATAAACATGCTTTTGATGGAATGAATTTACACATTATGACTTTAGCATTATGTTATCGTAGTGCAGAAGCACTTGACAATCATTTAACGGCTATTCAACGAGACCATGAGCAGAAGTCACAGATAGAGGAAAGGAAAATATGGAATGATGCTGCTTATGAAGAGGCCAAGAGGCGAGAAAAGGCTCTTTATGAAGAGAAATTACGAGAGGAGAGAGCAAAGGCTGAAGCAGAAGTATCTATCTTATCTTAGCCTCCTCTCTTCTTGTGGAGAAGTGTTTGTCTTGACTTGAATGTTTTTTTGTAGGGCTTGACTAGTTTGTAGCATGGTTTGTCTTAAATTTGGAGCAAATGAAAACTTCCTGTGTGCTATTGTTCTTGTTTTTCTTTTGATATATTGTCTTATGCTGTCTATGGGCCTTGAACGTGTGCTCATTATTGAAGGCATTTGATTAACCTCTGTTGTAAAACAAGCTTATAGATGGCATCTTTTGTTAAATATAGGCAGCTAGGCTTAAAGCAGAGGAACAAAAAAGAGCTGCTTTGGAAGCTGAAAGAAAAGCAAAAGCAGCTGCTCAGAAGGAGGCTGCTGAAAACTTAAAAAAGATGTCCACTGCAGATTCCCGAAATGAAGCTGCAGGAAAAGTGGTGGATGGCCATACTGGCGATATGATATCTCGACCACAACCATCTGATTTAGATGGGAAAAAGACGTCAGATTCAGCTGGTATGTATATTATAAATTCCAATCGTTCTTCCATGACTTATGCTGAATTTGATACCATGAATCATGCCTGCTAAAATGCTATTCTGGATAAGTATAGATTTTACATTTTTCCACTCTGCCCCATGTAGTTAAGGCATTAATTGATGCCCTTGTAGTATCAATTAAATGAGGGCTAAATTATGATTCTAGATGATTGAACTTATGACCTCTTATTCTAGTACTGAGTTACTATGGTCCACAAGCAACTTATTGGAAGCTTAAGTCAGGATATATATTTATATGATTTTTTTTGGGTGAATGAGATATTTTCATTGCACAAGATGTATATAAGATGTGTACAAAGATCAAGCAAAATACCCATTATTTGAGCCTATTGTCAAAACACAAAAGGATACTAAAATCGAATAATAGATAACCTATTCAAGGTCTAGAGTTTACAAAATGCAAGCTATTGCTATTCTTAAAATTGAATCTACACTATTTGTGATCTGAATCACCCATCTTCCATTTTTTTCTTTCCATATGTAATAACATCCAACAGCAAATGCATTTTTTAGCCTCATATTTAGGCCTCTCATGTTGGAAGCATTCAAAAAGTCTTCTAGATAGGAAATACTCGATGGCTTAGCTCTCTTCCATCCCATAGCCTCTTTGATACCTTTCCACAAGGCCTTTGTGAATTGTCATTCAAAAAATAAATGATCACGTGTCTCCCCTTAACAATGGCATGAGAAGCATGTGTTTTCCTTAATGAGACCCCAATTAGCTAACTTATCTAGGGTCATCAATTTTTGTTGCACCATGATCCATAAAATCATAATGTGTCTAGGTGTCGCACTTTTATTCTAAACTAGCGGAGCCTATACCACTTTAGTTCCTCTATATCTTGCCAAAAAATAAGCTTCTTTAACAAATAGAGTCTTTGAACCTGCTTCTGCCCAAACCAACTTGTTAGATGTATTTATGCCAGATTGCATGCCGCCTAGATTGTTTGTGATTGTGTTTCATCTCTCATCATGTGGCCATCTCCAATTTCCATCCGCAATGAAGGAACTTAATAAGGTATCCTTAGGAAAACCATAAGATGATCTGGTACATTCCTCAATCCAATCTATAAGAGGTCCTTTTGGGTGCCAATTGTTAATCCAAAAGGAAATGAGTTTTCCATCTCTAACTCTTCATTTAAGCAACCTCTTTGCAAGTTGTCTTGTTTGAAGTATTTTTCTCCAAGATCAAGAAGCATCATTTGGAATTTTAATATTCGAAAAACTTTTACCTTTTAGAATTTCACTTTTCACCCAACGTAGCTATAGGGAATAGTCCTCATCCATGCAAAGAGTCCAAATTTGTTTGAGTTAGGCCACTCTATTCCATGTCTTGATATCAATAATTCCCAGCCCCCCTTCATTCTTGAGTCTACATATATCATTCCATTTGATCTTCACTCAAGCTTTGGATTCTTCACCACTATTAAAAAAGAACCTCTTTAATTTCATTTCAATTTGTTTTATCACTAAGGTGGGAAGGATAAAAATCATTACCTAATATACTTGGAGAGAGAAGATTACACTCTTAATGAGTTGAGTCATTTTTGCATAAGAAAGAAACTTAGAAGACAAGTAATTGATTCTGGATGAGAATTTAGCAAGAAGATCCATACAATGTGCTTTAGATATGCTGGATGAGGATAGAGGTACCCTAACATATCGTATGGGGAGGTAGCCAACTTCAAAACCCATCAATCTAATGATCTGCTCCTTGAATGCATGTGTAACCCCACTAAAAAAGATATGACTTGAGGGAATCAGCTTGTAAATAGGAGAGAGCTTGGAATTCCATCAAACCCTCCTTTCTGTATTTTAGGGTGTTGTAGTCTTCCTTTGAAAAGATTAATATATCATTTACAAAACATAAATGTTTGATTTTCGCCCTCTTACCTCTCCAGTGAACTAAAAGTTTTCCTTTTCCCCTTTTTCTCTTAAAATACATGAGAAAACTTTCATAGCAAGAAAAAAAATACAAGGGGAGCTAGGATCCTCTTGTTTTAGGCCCTTCAATGATTTGAAATAGTCAACAACCTCACCTTTTATATTTATAGAAAACATAGGAGTGGTGATGCATGCCATAATCTAAGAAATGAACTGGTTAGGGAAATCCATTGCTTTTAATACTTGCTCATTGAAGTTCCATTTAACATTATCATAAGTTTTGAAGAGGTCCACTTTGATAGCACATCTTGCATCTTTATTACGATTGTGATAACCTCTCACTAGTTCTTGAGCTATAAGAATATAGTCTGCAATTCTTCTACCTTTAATAAAAGCTGATTGCTCTTTGCTCACCAAAAAAGGAAAGACGTTCTTTAGCCGATCAGCAATAATCTTGGAAATACATTTGTATAATGTATTGCAGTATGGTATTGGCCTAAAATTTGAAAAGGAGACTGGATTGCTCTTCTTAGGGACCAACGTGAGATAGGTCAAGCTGACTTTTTTCAACATTTTTTCGAAAGTAAAGAAATTCTTAATAGCAAGGCTCACCTCCTCTAGGAATTCTAAAAGCTATCTGGACTATATGCAAATGCTTCAAAAAGTCAGATTTTCTTGGACCAGATATTAGAAAACATATCATAAGATTGATGAATTTGGAAGTTGGGGTACTTCCCATTAGATATCTTGGCATCTCTTTGTCATCATACAAGCTATCTAAGTCGGATTATGGGGCTCTTATAGACAAATTTTCATTAAGAATCATCAATTGGTCCTCTTAAGTTCCTTTCATATGCCAAAGAGCTCAACTTATTAAGAGAGTAATGTTCTTTATCTAGATTTATTGAGCTATAATATCCATTCTACTTGTCTCTATTATTGAACAAGTTGAGAGAAAATCAAAAAGATTCTTTTGGAATGAGAATGATGAGGCAAAAGCCAAGGCAAAGGTTGAGGCAAAAGCAAAAGCAAATGTTAAGCCAAAAGGTTAGAGTGGCACAACTTAAGCACACTTAGACACTATGTGAGGATGATGGCAGCTCTTTATGGCTTAGTTGGGTTAAAAATGAACTATTCAAAGGAAGAAGCATATGGAGTATTAAAATTTCAGGCGATGCCACTTGGTGATAGAGAAAGATTCTCCAATTGAGACTGCTAGTAAGGAACTTGTTGAGATGAAAAATAAGGGAAGGCGAATTAATATCCTTTTGGTATGGTAATTGGCATCCTTGAGGATGTTTGGTGGATTGGATTGATGAACGCTACCAAGCTCTGTTCATATACCCTAAGGACACTTGTCTTAGCACCTTCATTGAAGATGGTAGTTGGAGATGGCCAAGAAACACTAGATTGAATGGCATCATAGTAGACCTAGCGGAATTGAGGCCAACCCTTGGTATGAAGGACAAACTTTTTTGGTCAAATGCTGAAGCAACATGCTTATCAATAAGGAATGCTTATCTTTTAGTGAGAAATAGAGATAGTAGGAAAGTGTAGGCACCTTTGGTATGGAACAAGGAAACATTGCCAAGACACACTATGATTTTGTCGACGATGGTTCAACAAAAATTACCAACCTAAGATAAATTGATGGATTGGGGACTTATTCATGAGAATAAATGCTACATGTGTCAAGATGAAGAGGAATCACATAACCATTTCTTTTTTGGCTGCCCTTTGGCCAAAGAAATTTGAGGTAGAATAGAAAATGTGTTAAGCTGGCAACACAACAAACCTTCAGAAATCAATTCAATGCAAAATTTTTTGGAAGCTAGAGTGTGTACAAAACTAAATAAGAAACAAAGGAAGGCCATAGTTATAGGATGTTATTATATTTGGAAAGAAAGAAATGAATGGAGAGAGTAGTAGCGTAGAAATTATCTTTAGGACAATTATTGCATGTTTTGTATAATTGATATACATTGTGTACCTACTATTCAATCTTAGTATCCTTTTGTTGACTTGATACTAGAGATGAATGGTAGCGAGTGATTTTGTTTGTATATTCCTTATGTACATGTTAATTAGTAATATTATCTCATTCAACCAAAAAAAAAAGGCTAACTTGCTCTCCCACTACATCCCATGTTTCTCTAAAAAAGTTGGCGCTATATCCATCTGGTCTTGGTGCTTTATCCTTTGCCATGGCCTATGTTGCATTTCTAATTTCCTCATTTGTTACTGGTGACACAAGCTTAATAGATTGATGTTGTAGATATAAATTCAATATGATAATAGTAGTGGGTCTTCTCACTTTAATTCTTTGGCATTGTTATTTGACTTTTCATTTAATTATTTTTACTTGACAGGCTTTAGTCAAGATCAGAGTTGGTGTTTATAGTTCTAGTTAAGGGGATCTTAGGCTTGGCCCGAGAAAGCTATTGTGTTGGTAAAACTAGACAGTGCAAGTGCAATGAGATGTAGCACCAATGCGTGTGTGTGTGTGTGAGAGAGAGAGAGAGAGAGTGTATTTATTTATTTATTTATATTTTGATCCCCTCGTATGTAAAGCCGTCTAGGAGTTTATATAGGAGGAGCAGGTAGGTTGTGATTGGTTGGTTTCCTTCCCTTTGCCCCTTGTAGGTGTTTACGCTTTTAGGGGCAAATCTTGCAGAGTTAGAGGCAGGTGGCTGCACTTTGTAGATGCCACCTTTCTACACTTGTCCTTTTCTCAAAGTTTTAAGTGTGCTCTTTTGTGCTCGTCTTGGGCTCAGAGGCCCTTGATGGAAATGAGCCATCAACAAGAGTCCACACGTGAGAGGGAGTATAAACTATAATTATAAAACCCATACAAAATCTACAATTTTAAGCTTTCAAATTAGTTTAGGGAGGGGGGAAAAAGCTTTTAAATCAATTAGTTGTACATCAAATTGATTAGATTTTTATAATTTGTACTATAGACTGAAAAAATTTGTTTTTTACATAGTGATGCTTGCACCTTTTTCTTTAATATATATGGATAATTAGTATCAGTTGCACCACGTATATCTCGTCCAATCTGTTATTTTTAATCCCTCTGCATCCATTGCGTTCCCTTAATTTTGGAGTTTCTTTGCTTATCCTTGTTTTCATCATTCTGTTAATATTTCATGTGATGCAGTTAAGGGTGCAAAAACTGCTTTTGCTTTAGAACAAGAAAGACTTCAGAAGTTGAACCAATTGGAGGAGAGAAACACGGCTCTTAGAGCAAATGCCAACCAGGTAGTGCCAACAGGTTATCTCTGTAATTATCTGTTTATTTGTTATTTATTTTTAAATATCTGGATTACCTGTGAATTCTTACCTTGCCTATGCTTCAAGTTCGGACTATGTAATAAGTACCAGTATACTTCCTTTTGTTTTTTTCTGTCATTACCCTTCTCTGCTTTTGGATGCTATCTTTTCCTTGTTTCTCAAATTCTGCTTTTTACACTTTAATTTGTCTTTGATTATCTTTTCTTTTAATAACTAGGATTTCAGTAGCATTGAGAAGCATGTGACAAGATTGATGAGACAAATAGGGGGATCAAAGGACAGTGTGAGGTATGTCATATTCATTCATTAGGTGATCAGTATGGCTGCACCTGATCATTGATAACTTAATATATTGATACATCAATGGGATATTTTCTTGATTCTTGTGCTAAATTCTCCAAATTATCTTATTAATCGGTATAGCATTTCCAAGTTTTCCCTTGCAATTTCTAAATATGTTTTATCTGGTGCCTGTAATTGCGCATACTTGTGCAGGTCTAAAGCGACTGAATTGCTAAAGATACTTAACGATCCTGCATGCCCTCAAACCATTACTGTTGCAGCATTTGCCAACAAGGTATACAAGTTATTGATGCAGCAACGACATTTCCTTTGTTCTTGTTTTTCATTTGCCGGGTATATTTGTGCAGTGGTTTTTCTGGAGAAATTGAGTGATAGCCAAGCTGGTGCTTACCTCAAAGATGTAGATTTTATTGAAATATGCAATTAGATAATTACTTGAAAATTATGGGGAATGTTAATATTTGTTATCAATGTCAGAAAGCACTAGGTGTAGAATTTGAGTGGAGATTTCTCTTTTTTGTGTTAGTACATAGAATGAAATATAGGGAGAGAGAAAACCATGTATATATTTCTATAATGAAAGAGAAACCTGGTAAAAATAAGTGATAATACAGCGAACTACATAGTTAGTTCTCACATGTGAATATTCTTGTTTTAGCCTTCATATCCTGGTGGTTTAGAGGAGATCAGGCTATTAGTCATATATATCATGTACAGGTAATTCAATTGAAGAAACATATGACAAAGAAATTTGGGGTTCAAATTCTTCAAAAGATTCTGCAGATCTTTTACTTGAATAATATTGCATATGAACGATTTCTGTTGCACATGCATCAGTGCTTACATCACAAGTCATATTTGCACCATGGCAAATTTTAGTGTCCATTGCATGTTTTGTTTAACACCATATCTCTGGACATAAAATTGAGAACGATGGGAGCAGTTGTAGCTCGTTGATATGTCTCATGATCATTGTTATTCTTCTTGCTACATGGAAACTTTCCCAAAACAAGTTATTGCTTAAGTGAAATAATACTATGGTGATATTTACTGAATTAACAAAGAAATAATGGAATCTGGTGATATTTACTGTTATTTAAATTTTGGAATGCAGATTGTCTCACGCCGCGTAAGCCCTGATCTTAGTGCAGCATTTGCTTGTGCACATGTCATTGTGCTTGTAACGTCACAGGTAATGTCCCAAATGAATCCTCAGGTGGTTGGGCCAAGGTGTCTACCTCTTGTGTCTTCTGTTTGATATGAGATGTCTGCTTGAAAATGTAACATACATGATGAGTAAAGGACAGAAGCCGGAAGAATAGATAAAAGCAGTCATAGCTTTGAATGATAATACAATATAGCCTTATGCAGCTACAATTCAGTTCACTTTTTCGAATTATGTATAAAAAGTTTCTATAAAAAAAAAAAAAATGTGTTCTGCAGAGTGATTCCAGATCCATCATCAGTCATAAAATAAGTTATATGACTTTTGAATTTGTTATTGGCCATAACTCTTTTGATCACCTGACAATGGATATGTTATAATTGGGATTAGTCAAAAACACTACCCAAGGTTTGCATGTTTTTTAAATTTTACACATGAAGTTTGAAGCTACTAAATGTCATGTGTAATCGAATTTTGGTTTGTTGAATTTTATACTTGGAAGTTTAAAATTACTGAATATTACACTCGACCAAACTTTTACTTGTTAAATTTACTACCTCAATGATCTTTAGAAAGATAACATAGCAAAAACTTATTGGTCAAGAAATGGAAGTACAAATGATTAGAGGCAAGATATTTACCAAAAAATAAAAGAAAAAAAATGTGGGTGAGTTTGTAAATTGGTAAATGAAAAGTTCAACTGAGTATAATATTTAATAATTTCAAACTTTAGGTGTAAAATTAATATTTTCAACTCTCTAGGAACTCAAGGTCATGGCTAGAGAGAGAATTTGCTCTCCCTTCTCTCTAGATTCACAACCCCAAACCCCCCACCCCCCCCCCCCCCCC
>JAMXBB010000005.1:36163595-36201264 GCA_024138015.1 Lumnitzera littorea | reverse complement strand
CCCCCTCCCACCATCTCCCTTCTTCTAAGCCATCTAACTGGTCTGGTTTGAAGGATCCTGTGGGCCCCTGCCCTCATCCCAAGGTTACTTCTTCTAGTAAAAAGTCAAACCCTCCTTTTGCTGACAAAAAGCAAACTAACTTTGTTAAGGAAAGTCTGGAGATTTGTGCGCTTGGAAACATCAAATCATCTCTCTTTTCTGGGCTCTCTCACCCCCCTCAGGGCTTTTTCCTCTGCTACAAATAATTCTTCTTTGGGCAATACAACCTTGGACGAACTAAACAATCTTGTGGACAATATTGAAAACCAAAACCACTTTCCTCCATCGGGAAAAAATCCTAAATCTTACGTTGAAGCTGGTGGTCCAACGGCTACACCTAAGCTTGTACCGGAGTTCACCCTTGAGTACATCCCATTGGTGCAAAGAGGTGTCATTGCGTGGGTTTGGCCACCTCCTGAAGAGGCTGCTGAAGGAGCGAAATTTTGGGACTCTACACTTGAGGGTTCTTTCTAGGCCTCAAACTTCCCTCTTCTCTAGTTCAACAAACAGCCATGAGAATTTGGTACAAGTTTGGTATCTTAGAAGTTCTTGGAAATAAGGACAGTTTCTTCTATTTCCGCTTCTCTCCTTCTTCTAACTTTGACCAGGTTCTCGAAAAACCTTAGTTCTTTGCTCTGCATCTTCTTATAATGAGGAAGTGGCAATCGTGTATGGTCCTAGAGAAGCCCCAACCAGCTATAGTACCCTCATGGGTTGTTTTCTCTCGCATTTCTTTTGAGCTTATGGAGCCTAAAGGCATCGACTATATAGTTGGTGGGGTGGGTAAACCTATTAAAGTAGATTCTCTTACCGCCTTATGATCTAGAGCTAACCAAGCCCATGTCCCTGTTGAGATTGATGCAAGAGAGCAGCTCATTCAATCAGTTGTGGTGGAAAAAGAAGATGGCTTCTCTTCATCCATTTCAGTTGAATACCAATGTTTACCTCCTCGTTGCCCCTCTTGCCTTGTTTTTGGTCATGTGTGTCCTACTCCTACAACTGATCAGGGTGCCAAATCTGTCAAAACTAAGAGTGAGTGGGTTGTAGTCAATAAGAAGAGTAAGAAAGTGCAGTCTTCAGATGGTGAACCAGCTACTCCCAAGGTTGCTCCAGGTCATGAGGTGAGTAAGGAAGTTCTTTACCCACACAAATTATCTAAGGAAAAAAACCTGGCCTTCGAGCCTTCTCATTCAGGCAAGCGACCTTCATCTAACTATTATCTTTGAGGATTCTGAAGGTGCTGATCTTGATGTGACCAACTTGGAACAGGCCTCCCATGTAATCGAAACCTTAGTTATGAATGATGAACCAGGTGACTGAGTTTTACTTTCCCCAGTAACTCATACACCTGACCACATAGCTGCAGAGGAAACAACTCCAGCTCTTACAAGTTCTTGTAGGAAAGGAAAAAAGAAAAGATAAAGTGAAGGTTCAAGTTTTAGGAGCACTAAAAGCTCCTCTAGTGGTAAGTACAAAAAATTCTTCAAAAGGAAACGTCACCATACTTGATGCATCTTGTTTTCCTTTTGTTTTTTCCTGTGAATTTCGCTGCTTAGAATATACGGGAGCTAAGTGACCCCATTAAAGGTGTTGATGTTAAGAAAATTTGTCTTGAAAAAGATCTCTCTTTCATTAGCCTTCTTGAAACTAAAGTTAACCACTTAAATGTTGAGCTAGTAAAGAATAGAATCAATTCACATTGGAATTTTGCAATAAACCAATATGCGTCTAAACGCATATGGGTAGGATGGTATGCCAATTTGTGGACTGTTCACATCATTAAGAAAGACTATCAATTTTCTTGCTGTTTTTGCACCAATGATCACTGGAACTTAAGCTTTTTCACCACTTTTGTTTATGCATCAAATTCCCCTTTGGAGCACAAGCATCTTTGGAGAAACTTGATTGACATTCACTCATCTATTGCAAATGAACCTTGGGTTCTCTTTGGTGACTTCAATGTTATCAAGTCTATTTTTGAGCATAGCAGTGGAAACTTACGGTTATCACCAGAGAATGAGGACTTCAAGGTTTTCTTGGATGCAGTGGATTTGGAAGACTTGAACTTTATTGGTAATTTATTCATTTGGAGTAACAAGCAAGAAGACAATTTTATCCTCAAAAAATTGGACCACATTCTCATCAACCAAAGCTGGTTGGGGCGATTCCTTAGGGTTGTAGGCCTCTTCTCCCCCTCTTTTTTGTTCGATCATTCCCTAACTTCGGTAAGCACGAACGTTTCTGATTGAACTAGGAAAGTACCCTTCAAATTTTTTGATTTTTGAGTAGATTCAGAAGACTTCTTACCTCTTGTGGCTAATGTATGGAAGGAAAAGGTTGTGGATTCTATGTTTTTTCAGGTCATATCCAAGCTCAAGCTTCTTAAAAGGGATTTAAAGATTTTAAATGTGAAGAAAGTTTCTCACATAGCCTCTTGTGTGGTGGTTGCCAAAGATTCCCTGGCCAGCATCCAAACAGCCCTTGGTAATGGGGATCCCTCTCTTGCTTTAGATGAGAAGAAAACCTTTAAGAACTATTATATCCTTAAGATTGCAGAGGAAAGTATTTTTAAGCAAAAATCCAGGGTTAGATGGCATATGCTAGGAGATAAAAACAATTCTTTCTTTCATAAATGTGTGAAGCAACACCATAATGGAAACGCCATTGTGGTGCTCCAAAGGGAGGATGGCACCATGGCTCTAGGGAATAAAGACATCTAAGAAGAAGCTGTTAAGTACTTCAGCAACTTATATGATAGCAGCAGGTAGGATAGCCACCTGAGCAAATTTGATTGTCTCCAAGACATCATCTCTAGGCGTTTTAAGTGTTTCCTAGGTGAGTAGTCTTGAAACTCCTTTCAGTGATGAGGATATCGAGAATGCTTTCTTTTCTCTAGCAAATGGTAAAGCTCCTAGAATGGATGGGTTCTTGGCTAAATAGTATCCTGGCCTATCTATGGTGAAGACTTAACCAAAGCTATGAAAGAATTTTTCTCTTCAGGTTACCTGTTGAAGGAAGTTAACATTACTATCATCACTCCTGTTCCAAAGGTGCAAAATCCCTGAAAGATGATTGATTTTGGCCTTATTTTATGCTGCAACTCCTTGTATAAAGTTGTCTCCAAGCTTATTGCCAGTTGAAGGTGGTTCTTAGTGACTTGGTGGGCCTTGAACAAACAGCTTTCATTCTAGGTCGTAAGATCTTTGATAACATCCTCATTGCACAAGAATTGGTGCATGACCTAGGTATGCTATCAAAGCTGATATTTCCAAAGCTTATGCACTCTTGATTGGCTTTTCTTGGATGCGATCCTTAAGACAATAGGCTTCCTTACTCTTTTTTGCTATCTCCTAAGTTAATGTTATTCTTCTCCTAGGTTCTCTATCAATGTTAATGGGGAACTATAAGGCTTTTTCCTTTGCTCGAGAGGCCTTAGACAAGAGGATCCTATCTCCTCCTATTTATTTATCCTTGCTATGGAGGTCTTATCGGGTTTACTTAGAGAATGGCAAGTTCACTAACCTTCTCTTACCATTGGTGTTGTAAAGAGGATAAGATGACTTACCTTAGTTTGCTAATGATTTTATGATTTTTAGTAAGGGAGATTTTCCTTTTATTGTTCTTATTAATGTTCTTATTAAACAGGCCTTGAAGGACTTTGCACAGCTTTTTAGTCTCTGATGTAACTTCTTTAAAAGTTCCATTTTCTTGTACGGAGTACATCCCTCAATCAAGCAGAACATTTTAAATACCCTTCATTTCCAAGAAGGTAAGCTTCCCATCAAATATCTAGGTGTTCCTCTTGTGTCCTCCAAACTAGAAAAGGGGGATTGTAATGTGCTTGTTGAAAAAATTGCCAAGTGTATCGACTCATGGACTAGTAAGCATCTCTCATATGCTAGTGGGTTGCAACTTATAAAGTCAGTGATCTTTTTTATACAAGTCTATTGGGCTTCTATTTTTGTCCTTTTGAAAAAGATTATTAAGAGAATGGAGCAGTTGATGAGGAATTTCTATTGGAGTGAATGCCCTAATATATTTATTGAAGCAAAAGTTAATTGAGAAGTGGTTTGTTGATTGAAAGTTGAAGGTGGCTTAGGCATACCTCGTTTGGGTATTTGGAACATAGCGGCCCAACTCGAGCATGTATGGAACCTTTTTAATGATGACGAAAGTGGATTTATGGGTTAGTTGGATGTATTCTCATCTCCTGAAAGGTAAGAGCTTCTAGCAAGTCAAGCTCGTTTCTAATTGTTCATGTTGGCCAACCTTGGCTCAGACGGCGCATAGGAAATGGCTTCTCTATTTCACTTTGGTTTGATTTTTGGATTCTTACGGGACCATTTGATACCTTTTTTAGTTTGAGGCAGATAGCAAGCACAGGTATCTCTCTCGATGCTAGGTTATGCTCCATTATGGAAGGTAGCGAGTGGTCTCTCCCTAGTGGACCTTTGTGGGATAGTGTACACATTCCAACTACCCGATCCTCTAATTATGGATTCTCTTAGTTGGGCTCTTTCAAATTTTCAAGCCTTCTCCATCAAAAGCACTTGCAACTCCCTCAGATCACAAGGCACTAGAGTGAATTGAAGTAACATAGTGTGGTACAAGTATGCCATGCCTCGGCACCGTTTTATTTTTTGGCTCACTTGGAGCAGGAAATTATATACTCTTAACAAGTTTGATCATTGGGGCATAACAACACAGTCTTTGTGTTTCCTTTGCAATGCTGATCCCGAAGACCATGACCACCTTTTTTTCAACTGCTCTTTCTCACAAGTTGTTTGGTCTCAAGTTTTGGCAAGTCTTGGCTGTCTTCCTTCCTTTTCCTTATGGCAAAGTGTGACAAACCAGCTCAGCACTCCTTCGCAAAAGCATCCGCCTGCTTGGATCTTTGCTTTTCTTTCTGCTGTATATCATATCTGGAGAGTGAGGAATTCGGTTTGTTTAGGAAATCTCATCTCCAATGCTAATATCATAGTTAGGCAAATTCTAAATTATGTAACTGTTTCTTCCTAACTTTCTTTTCTTTTGTAGCTTGAGTGGTTCCCTCTAGTTCTCTGTTTTTTTTTGCTCTCTGAGTTACCACTTTTTGTGCTTTGTAACATCAGCTTTTCTCATTAATAAATTTATTGAATTACCCAAAAAAAAAAAAAAAAATTTAGGTATATTGAATAAACATTCAAAGTTTTGGTAATGATTTTAACTTTTTCTCAATAATCATTAGCATACCTTTTCTTCACTATGCATGTGAAATTTATATAAGTTCGCTGCATATATAATTTATTTTTGTGATTGCGCCTAATATATTTGGAACACAATTCTGTCTTGCAGGTTCCTTATATAATGGATATTATTCTTGCAGAATTTCATAGAGCTTGTATGTTTACTGTCCCAAAATACATAACATACTCTAAGGTAAATGGCAAGATTTCAAGGAATATACTAGATCTTTTAAAAGCTTCCATTTGATTTGAATTTCTGCTAGTATTTCTGTTGCATGGATTTCAGCTCACATATGTTGTTTCAGTTGGTTTTTGAATCTAAAGAAGCACATTATAGAGCTCTTGGATTCAATGAAGACAATGGCAAAATTGAGGATGTTGAGAAGTATCTGACAAGGTTGAAGTCCTACATGAAGCTCTATGGGGCTCTTGTGCAGGTTTGTCAGTTATATCTTCCTTGGGAATTGAATACCTGCTTCGGTTTTTGGTCATGTTGTAGGTTAGAGAGAAGAGCTTAGTTGTGGCGTTAATAGCAGTCTACTGGTTCTATTTTGATTCTTAAAGATAAAGAAGGTGCTTGTATTAGTGTGGTACCTATCGCATACAAGGTCTATACTAGATATTTCAAAACAGAACTATCAAATAAATTAGTAGTTAAAGGCGACCTTCAAATTTATAAAATGCTGTCTGGTGAACATGAACTGGTAATGTAAAAAATTAAAGCACCCTATCTTAATGTGTTTCTATAGCATAAAAAACTCTCATATTTTTTTCATTCCAATACCCAAAAATATACTAGAGACAAAGGGTTAAACAGTTCCTACTCCCAGTCTGTGTGTGTAACCCATTCTTGACTGAACTTGCCTGCACCTAGTGGAGGCCCATAAAGGGGAAAAAGAATAAGACATAGGAGTCGGAGTGAAAGGACAATGTAAGAGAAGGTAGATGGCACTCTCTTCATCTTCCTTAACCAGGGGGCATCCTTAACCAATGCATGTTCCCCGTAATTAAGATTACCAATGTTATGTTTTGTTCCCAAGGGGCTGCTATGTGAAAAAAGTCACTTAAGTGAACTGGGGACTTCCATGTGGTTTTCCATGGGAAAATTCCGTTCTGCATTGAAGATAAGGAACCAATAATAGGACTGTGCATGAATACCCTTGAAGATTCCAAGATTCAGCATTTTACTCACCATGACTCATATCATCCACTGAAAAATTATGCAATCGTTCAAATGAAACCATGAAGGTTCGAGTTCCCAAATCTTGAGGATTTTTGTGAATTGTAAATCCTAAGTGGTCAGACCATTGACAATGTGGAGCACTTGTGCAACAGTGCCATATAGCAAGTTAAAATCCAAAACTAAGTGCATCAGCAAATGCATCGAGCTTCCCAGCTTTTACTTCTCAGTTTAGTTGAATATTTAATGTTGAATAGTATTATGGGTGAGACATTTCTTCAAGAACATGGCAGTTGGGGAGATTGTTTTGATTTTATGCTTTTTATTTTTGCTTGAGTCAATTTTTCAGGTTAACTCTTTCATTAAGTTTATATATTTTTCCTTACATGGAAAAATGCATATTATGTGTCCAAGACCATAGGAGACTTCGCTTTTTATATAGATATAAACTTTAATGTAGAGATGTATTCTTATCATTAAAATAAATTCCTTCAGCAGTTCTGGTGTTTGTCAATTCGGATTTTTATATATGTATATATATATATATATTTTGAGCTTTATGTCAACTGCTCATCTAACATAATGAGTCATCTTGATATTGTAGTTTGATGTAAATAAAACAAAACTGAAGGTTTGTCTCCATGTGAGAAAAGCATTCTTTGGACTTACTTTCACAACGACAATGCAATTCTCTTTTTAGCCCATAAAATGAGAAATCTAAAGAAAAATTCCCTTCATTGTAGACAGAGGTTGCAGGTGTCCAAAATGCTCATGGCTTAGCAGAAGGATGGGCATGGCTTGCTAGATTTTTAAATACTCTTCCTGCTAACATGTACACAGCTACGGCATTGAATGAATTCTTGAAGGTGAGTTGGCATCTACATAAAACTTCAAAATGCATGTTATTGATTAGATCCTGTGACTTCTTGAGTTCTCTCTTTTTACAGATTGCAGGATTTGCTCTCTTTAGAAGATACAAATCTCAATTCAGGAAATTGTTGAATATCATCTATGAGGACTACTTGCCTGCACTTGAAGCACGAGAAGAAGGTTCAGATTTAAAGAAAGTGATCACCGATATCCGATCTTACATAGAGGATAAGAAGTTTCTCCAAGAACCAGAAGGAAGGGTGCTGCGAAGTGAGGTCGATTCAGTAAAATTGAACTACTATTGAAAGTGTACCTATGATCTACCAGTTCTGTTGAATTTTTCTTTCATATACACCTAAAAAATCAGCATTCTTTTGATGTTTATGCACAAAGGTACGGTCAAAAGTGTTGTACTGTAATTTTGCAAATGCCGACTTCACGTCTGCTTAATTGTACCGATATTATAACTCGAGTAGGATAAAAAGTGGCAATACATATGTGTATCGCTGGCATTATGACCAAATAAGGCCGACCATCTGGGAGAAAGTTATATTGGAGTATGGTATCAAGGATATCAAACATGATCATATGTGAAATGGAGTCCTTTGATGTAAATTCTTATTATATTTTGTGCCGTTGCTGCTGTAATGCACACAAGTAACAACAAATAGAACAATGCTAGAGGTCAAACAATAGGGATGTGATGCACAGTCGGATCGAGAAAAGCCTAGTTTTAATCTGGATGATATCCTGGCAAAGTGAGCACACACTATGGAGGTGGTTTTTGCAGTTTTAGCGGGTCAGAGAAATGGTATATCGATATCAGGCAGATTGTAAAACCAGGAATAATCCTAATCTAGTGATTCTAGTAGTAGTTCGTGCAACCTGATGACGGCACCCGAACACCATGTCCTTTGCATCATCCAAGCATATATGGTGATACCTGTTCATATTCAACGAATGAAAATGGTTATTGCCTTCGTGACATAGAATCGAATGGTTCTTCCCAATGATACAGCGATGGAGGGGACGCACGCATGATCGAGCGATGTTAGATGTATGTAACTAATGCAGCACGCAGGAAAGCAAGAAGATGAAGCCGATAACAATGACCAGCTGATATGAACTTAGTTAAAGTAGCTCTGCACCTGATTTTATCATAAGATGGAGAAGATGGAAATCTACTGGACATTGAATCATACTCCATGGGAGATGTTATCCTGTGTTGAGAATTTATTGGAGGGTAAGACCTTGAACCACCACTTCGAAAAGAAGCCGCATTTTGGACTGGTGGTGGGATAGCTGCTAAAGCAAATGCTGCCTCTTTTCTTGATGCATCCATATTCTTTGACATGGTTTTCGTAAGATGAAGAAAACACAATTATCCTAGTATTAGTTATGTATTAGGAACATAGTGATTGTTTCTGAATGGTGATTGATCTACCAGGAAGTTATCGAAGGCTTCGAATGGGAGAAAAATAATTGATGAGGGGCATTGAAATAACACGAATCAGCTAGGTCAATTAAAATTAATAGAGGAATTTCCAAGCATTTAAAGGGAAAGTCAATTCATCGAGACAGTCCTAACTTAATTATTTATATAAGGGTAATTTGGGTATTATAAGATTTCATCTAAGTTAACTGGTGGATAAGGTAAAGCAGTTATATAATTACTAAAATAACCTTAGCATCTAACTAATTATGGGTAATTTAGCAGTTAAACTACTCAAAATATTTGTTGGAGAATAAATACAGTTACTTAATAGCCCTTAGGTTAGTATAATAGGTGATGATAGTTTAAGACATAAACTAATGATCAAATGTCAAATGAGGGAGGGCATTTACGTGAATATTCTAGAAACAAGAAATCAAGAATCCCTCACTCTTCTTCAAAGTGGCGTGAACAATGGGAAACTAAGAGGACCCTTCTAACTTCAAGTAAGTTCAATTAATCAATAGGAAGCTATTTCAAGTGTTTAAGAGGCCCTAGATAAGTATTCAAATTGAGTTTAGGTAAGTTATTTAATCTTAAGTGGATTAAGTTTAATATGGGTCCTAAATTGATAAGAGTATTAGACCTATCTTATAATTCAATCAATTTAGGAGAATTGAAGAAAGAATCAAGAGCTAGTGGAACATTCCACAAGTGTCGTGTGGGTTCCTCAAGAGATGAGATCCAATTTCCAAGACTTTGGTGATTTTGGAGCTCAAATCAATGCATGTTTAATATAATCTTTTGATCTATAGATTGAGATAAGTAATTAGGTGTTGTTTTGATATTTGGGTGAACAATTGAAGGTGAAGAAACTTGATCAAGTGTTTCTTTACCATTTTTTTGAAAATTCTTGAAGTTAAAGATCAAGGAAAAGCTTCTTCAGAGGTAGGTAACCTAATCTCCTTTAATTTAATAGTTGATCGAATGATTTGACTTTGAGGTTGATTTAAGGTTTTGAATCATAATTTGATGAGAATTTGATAAATAAATGGGTATATGAAGCATGATTATTGATGCCATTAGTGGTTAGATGGATGTTGACGTGCAATTTGATGATTCATGTGAGATTTGATACTAACCTTGTTATTTGATCTCATAGAATTGTGCTTGAACGCTTTGGAAATTGAAATTACGGATTGGAGTATTTCAAGCATTGACTTGGTCTTGAAGGTGTTTTGGAGTATTACATATTGATTTATGTTGATCTCATAGTGTTTGATTGATATATAGTTTTATAGAAGTATGAAATTGTGTTCATGATCAATGTTTGGACGAGGTTGTGTATATTTGATGTATATTCTTTTTTTGCGCCGCCACTATGAAGGAAATTAATGGAGCATTTTTTTATGATTTATATACTATTTGGATCATTGGATTAATATCTTGATGAATTGGTGAAGTTACATGTAATTTGGAGTTGAGATGAGGTAGCAATTGGTGTTAATTGGTGAAATCTGGAAATTAAAGTTCAGGTGCTTGTGAAATTGGTTAAATGAATGATAATAGATGATCTAATTATATTCTGGATGATTTTAGATATGTATAAGTTATTTAATTTGATCTTTAAGTGTTCTTGTTGAAGTTGGAATTATTCATTCTATTGGAAGTTAAGAATTGTTAAATTTTGGTGTTTGTAGAAGTTAGGAATTAGGATGTGTTTATGTGAAGTTTGATTTTTGGAAAAAAAAATTGTAGGTTTGAATATCTTAGATGTGTTCTTGATGATATTAGATGACTTTTAGGTACTTGATTTATACCATATTGTTCTTGATGGTTATGAAAGGTTTGAATCATTTAGGTGTTGACTTGGCTTAGTTTAGACACTTATATAAGAGTTTGGATATATTTATAGTAAGTCTAGTTTCCACAAAAGTTCATGATACTAATTGGATGCTCATAATGAGTTGTTGACCTTCTTGTTAAGTTCAATTAAAATTTTTATTTATTTATTTATTTTCGGTAAAAACAAGATATATACATTTTTTTTTTGGCAAATAGGATACATACATTAGTCATAAAAACAAACAATACAAAAAATAAGTTGATTTAACTGTTATTTTCTTGTATATAACTACTCAAATAAGTCCTTTTGTTAATTACAGATCTAATCTTCTTATTGAATGATGTAATAAGATCAATCTATGCAGATATTCAAAGTGTAACACATATTTACCGAATCTAAAAAAAACAAAATTATAGAAATATGAATTATATGAAACTAATTATATAAGTAATAGTATTAAATTGTATCTTGAAGATACGATAATATAATTCATAAAAGTATTGTATCTATAAGATGCGACTTAAAGAATTCTTTACTATTACTATTTCATATTTAGAACATGTGACATAAGTGCAATGTTAATATATTATTAACATTTCATGTAAAACATGCAATGTACTTATTAACAATAATATCCTATGCTTTGTATGGGATATAAACTTAGTATTTTTATAATTTATTTATATATATAATTAATATTAATATAATATTTATTTATTTCAATGGTAAATATGTAAATTCCTTATATCTTCAAACATTCTTCATAATAAAACTTCAACCTTTGTTATTAAGAGGGTCCAAATTCATTGAAAACTCGCTTTTCAATAAGTCTTGAGATTTTGATATATTTAGTAAATTGAACTTTATACAATTATTCATAATCAACCAAATTCCAAGATCATGAGCATAAAAATCCAATAAGTTCATTCAAAGATTTGGTTCTAAGTTGATGTTAAGAACTTATTTGATCTTTCTTAAAAGGTGTTGCATGTTGAAAATGTGTTTATGAATAAAATGTTGGAATAATAATAAAAAAATGGAAATTATAAAATTTAAATGATGATGATGATGATGATCTTCCTTCCGTTGGTTTCCTGTCCTATGGTGAGTTATTTATTTCTTTTAAATTGTTTATGGAGTCGGAGTTTCATTGCGATGAAATTATGTTGTGGCTATATTTATTTTATTATGTGATCATTGCGTTTGATGTGCTTTCGAGGGCTGCATGTCTTTAGCGTCAGTTTATACCGGCGATCGGATGGAACTCCTAACCTGTGTTGATTTAGTCATGGGATTCGGATAGGGTGTTTTGCTGTGCTGAATCTGGCTTTTATTTAGGTTGTTAATGTCCTTGTCAGTAGCACAGTAGACAAAAAGTCAAGCCACATCAAACATCTGCTTACTTTTACACAAACAGAGATAACCCAATCGAACATCTTTTAAAACTTAACTACTAAAATTGCAACTTTTAAAGTTGGTCATCAAAAGTTTAGACACTAAAAGTGCCCAACTTTTAAAGTTCAGGCATTTCCCTAGCCTTTTTTTTTTTTTTTTCTGATTAGATGCAATCTTTTACAGATTTGCAAGGTTTGCTTTCTTCAAGCGATAAAGATCTTAATTTATGATGATGTTGAATGTTATCTATTTGCCTGCACTTGAAGAAGCATGAGAAGGTTCATATTTGAAGAAAGTGATCATCAAAATCAAATCTCTTTTGCCATCGCTAGTGGGGAACAGTATTATTGATGATATATTAGTGGCTCACGAGCTCTTCAAAGGCTACCATAAATTAACTAAGGGTCATAGATGTGCTTTGAAGATAGGCATTATGAAAGTTTGCAATCATGCCAACTGGAATTTTATGACAGATTTGCTGGTGGCTCTAAATTTCTCCACTCAACATGTGAATTGGGTTATGGAATGCATAACATCTCCAAAATTTTTCATAAGTATGGACGGGGAGCCAGTCGGCCGTTTACTAAGCTTAAGAGGTCTTCATTAAGGAGACCCTCTCCATATCTCTGTCCTAGTGATGAAAATTTTCTCGTGCCTCTTAGAAGAGAATGCTAGAAGCAGAAATTTCCAAGTTTCACTGGAGGTGTCAAAAAAAGAAAATTTGACTTGCGGATATTTTGCAAGTGATGTCCTTTGTTTGGAAAGGCTAAAAAGAACACCCTAGGAGCTGTCAGAGAAGCACTGACTGAATTTAAATCACTTTCTGGTTTGGAACCAAATCAAGCCAAGAGCCTGCTATATACAAGTGTTGTCTCTCAACCATTGGAGGAGGATCTTGTTCACATTCTGGGATTTTCCTAGGGCACTCCCTCTTTCAAATATCTTGGGGTTCCCCGTGTTTCATCTAAATTAAACAAACGTCATCACAACAACCGAGTAAATAAAGTTGCTAGAAGAATATCCCATCGGTCCAGCAAATCTCTCCCATATTCGGGGAGAATCCAGCCTATTAAGAGTGTATTGGGCTTCCAATTTTTGTGCTACCAAAACGGATTCTCAAGGAACTCACAGCTAAATTTAAATGATTTCTTTAGAATGGTAATGATGAAGACAGAACAAAAGCAGAGGTAAATTGGTAGGGAGTTTGTAGAACGAAGGAGGAAGGGGGTCTATGGGTGCTAGTCATTATTGCTTGGAACAAAATAGCTCCACTCAAACACACATGGCATTTATGCAGTGATGATCTTGACGCCCCTTGGCCCAGCTGGGTAATATCGTAAGTCCTAAAAGGAAGAAAATTTCTGGTGTAATATACCCCCAAAATGAAGCGTCTTGGACTTAGAGGAAGATTTTGTAAGAAAGAATCCTTGCTAGGTCCCTTCTCAGATGGGAGGTAGGTAATGGTATGAGCACTCAATTTTGGTACAATGATTGGCATCCAAAAATACCCTTAGTTGATTGGTTGGGAGAATGAAGCATCTATAACAGTAGATAGCCAAAAAAGGTGCGCTTGTGTTCATTCATAATTAGTGAAGGATGGGTGTGGCCAAATGGAGAAATATGGAACTTGATAAAGGCTGATTTACAGAACATTCCTCCTCCTGCAATACAGAAAGAAGACTGCATGGTGTGGCGGCAGCAACCATCAAAGTACTTTCAATTCACATGGGATACAAGATCTTGAAAAGCAGCGGGCAAAAGGAACCATGGTGCAACTCGGCATGGTTTAAATCACAAGATATGGTTTCTTCACTTGGCTAATTGTAAGAAAGAGGCTATATACTATACACCATCATGCATAAAGGTGACTTGTAATTTATCCATCACCACTTGTTGGCAAATTGAGTTTTTTTACCCATTAAAGCCAAGTTGTGTACCGCTAGAATCTCTATACCATTGTTAGTAGAGTTTAATTTTTTCTATGACAACAATACGCAATGGTTGTCCTAGTTAAATAATTTAGAAAGGACTATTGAGAATGAGTTATTTGACATAAATTCTTAATCTACTGGTTTCATAGTTCACTTCTTTCAGAGCTACATGATAATTTGCTGCTTTGAAGAAAACACCACATAAGTTAGTTCTGATTCACCTTCCCACATGGAACATGAAGATTAAATTAGAGACATACATGCGTTTGCTTCACCTAGACTACATGCTTTTTCTTCGTGCAGTTGCTGCTGAAATGGACACAAACTGATGACAGTTGAACAATCTGAGAATTTAAACAACAGGGATGTGAAGCACAGAAACACGATCAATAAAGCCTAATTTTAATTTGGATTATGTTCTTGCAAATTGGACACAGTAAAAGGCTATCTCCGCAGCTGCAGCAGGTCTGCAAAATGGTAAACTGAATGATGTCAGGCAGATTGTAAAATCAGGAGCAGTTAGTTTTTATTATTATAATGGGGAGTAGTTCATTTAACCTGATGACCACACCCAAACGCCATGTCCTTTGCATTATCCAAGCATATAGGGCATACCTGTTTAAGTTCGACAAAAGAAAAGAATGACCACCTTTGACAAACAAAAGGATGATTTCTTCCCAGAGATGTAACAATCGAGGTAATGCATTCATAATCCATAAATATGTAATGTTGTTGCTGGTGGAATACGAGGGCAAGTGGATGAAACTTATAATATTATCTAGCTGAGTAGATAGTATAATGTTTATTAAAGTAGCTTGCATACCTGACTGTCGTATGCTGGACTGTAAGATGGATGTCTATTGGAAATTATAGTGTGCTCCTTGGGAGAAGGTACCTCCTTAGGTTGAAAACTTGTTGGAGAGTAAGACCTTGAACTACCACTTCCAAAAGAAGCTGCATTATAGACTGGTGGTGGGAGAGCAATTCTCTTCGGCGCATTTGCTCTTGTTCGTCTGATATCAGGTTAGAAGAATGTAATATGACATGAGGAGGATGCCTCATGATAGGTAGGGAAAGGATCCAAGAACAGCCCAAACAAAAAGACATTACCCTAGTATGCCAAGCTCTAGAGTTGCTTTATATTGAGAAGAAATTTCCATCAAAGCTGCAAGAGCAAATGTTGCCTCTTTTCTTGTTGCATCTATATTCTTTGACATGATCTCTGTAAAATTGACAAACTGAAGACACATTTATCTAAGTCAGTTACATGATAGGAACATGGAGATTGTTTCTGAAAGATGAGATCTACCTGGAAGTTATCAAAGGCTCGTGAAGGAATGTTATCATCAAATTCTTTCATAAGGTCCCAGGGTCCATCTCCAACACCAACCAAAATAATTGATAAAGGGTATTCACTATGATAAGGTGATCACATCAATCGATTTTCTTAGAATAGGGAACTGGAAAATAGCATGCAAGTGGAGTTTTAAAGCAGCAAAACTACCTTGCTCTCACAATTGCATCAACAGTCTTTCGCTCTTGGGAACTGAGATGCACATGCTCTGTATCAATACTTCTAGTTACCTAAATTCGTCATTGATGAATCGAGTCCTGAGAAAGCTAGCTATTTGTGAAATAAAACTGTCCATATTCTTTGCAGGCACAAAAGCATTGTCCTGAGAAAGCTAGCAATTCTTCGCTTACTAAAGCAAGTACTTTGCTTAAACAAAGAACTAACTGCTGGTTAAGCAGTGATGGTTCTATAAGGTCAGTAAGGGAAGAAGGATTCAATCCGCTCCTTTGCACCCTCAACCGTAAAATAAGAATGAAAAGAAAATGTAGAACAAAACTACCTGGCCATCGGCAATTATTAGCAAGACATGGTATTGGCCACCACTTTGTTGAACAATTGATATAGCCATCTCGATGATGGGAGCAAAAGATGTTGGTCCTGCAATAGAAGAATAAAGAAAATTGTTCAGGTAAGTTTTCTGCAAAACTTCCACGTCTCATGCAGAGACACAAATAGTACCTGCAAGTCGAAGATAGGGAACGATTTCTCTGTATCGATTAAGGACCTGCTCAAATCCATTACAGAATCTCTCATCTTGATAAAAGCTAAAGACGTCTTGGTCATGTGTTGATGCTGCAATGATGATACAACTTGTATGAGCCAGGTTCTACCTTATGACTACGTTTGATGGATTCTTTTGCCAAAAGCCTACCATCACCAAATCCAAAACATGGAATAAGATTATCCTCATCAAATGGAGATAAAGTCCTTCCAATGATGGATATTGCCAACTCATAAGGATTTTGTCCATTTCCAATGTGGTGTAGACTTCGTCGTTGAAATGACTTAGCACCTAATGTTGATAGCAAAAAAGTGTAAGGACATCAATGGTAGCAGTCACTCATAGATTCGTTAACATGGAAAGAACATATTGCTGCTCTGTTCATTGGATAACCTTGCATACATTTTCGTCATCAAGTTTGATCGTAGTCCTTGCTAGAAAAATCATTTGCTAATGCACAAAAGCTCCAAATAAATTTGAACATCCGCGCAAGAAGTAAGCAGAAAGCAAACCTGTCCACTCATTGCTTTTAGTAAAATCAATGCCAACAATGAGATTAGATGACTCTAGGCCGGCTTGGGCAAGAGCAGAAGTAACCTGCAAGGGACAGTCTCATTGTCACCTGAATTTGTCTATGCTTTCTTTTGGCAAACTGCATACATGCTTCTAAAACTATTATTTAAGTGTTGATGGATCCCATAAACACCGAAAATGTATTGTTATGTCCCCATAACTTTTGAAAATGTAGACTTACTTCCCAAGTTATTGCTAAAGCCCTAAATCCATTGCTATCTATGGGTCTTTTTGTGATGGTTGGAGCTAAGTGCATATATCTTCAAACATTATAGGGAGATGAAGACACGTTGTGGGAGCTCAAGAAGTCCATCTGCTCTTGACTATGAATTTTGGGGTATATTTGCAATTACCATGCCTTTCAAAAGCCATTCATTTTAGGGATAATTGCAATTGCACACTCAAAACTACTAGTCAAGTGCTGACAAATTTTCTAAAACCCTGAAGTATGCTCTTCCCTCATGATAACTTTTCAAAATATGCACATAACCCAAATTATCTCTATACCAATAAAATTTG
The DNA here is from genome assembly GCA_024138015.1 of Lumnitzera littorea. Taxonomy (NCBI): domain Eukaryota; kingdom Viridiplantae; phylum Streptophyta; class Magnoliopsida; order Myrtales; family Combretaceae; genus Lumnitzera; species Lumnitzera littorea. Next base: position 36,184,179 of record JAMXBB010000005.1, on the reverse strand, counting down.
TACTAATAAGATATAAATAAAGATGAATTTAGGTTTTTAGCTATGGTTTGATTTGAGGGCATGTGCATATGGAAAGGCAAAGTAATGTTTTACAGGTTTATGGAGTCTTACTTATCAATAGTTTTTAGTATTTGCAATTTGCAATCCATTTAATATCCTTTGAAGAGATAGAGGTAAAAGGTTATATCACAAAAATCTCAAAAGGGTGACCAAGCAGGAGTTAGCAACTTAGAAACTTCCCTTAGTAAATTATGCTAAAGACATGGGAAGAAGAATGTGATGACGATGTCAAAGGTACACTAGACTGACAGTAAATTATAAGTTCAGTTGATTACATCATTCTGTTATGAAGAAAATGGTTGAGATCAAACTTTCTAACTACAAACCTGCATGATGAAATGCTGGTTTCAAATGAACTAATTATGTACACTACCTTTCAACATCTTATCAGATTGCAAGGATGTTGTATGACTACAGACATACTAATTCACATACTGCAATTCAAGGGATACATGTAGTCTAAAAAATCCAAAGGAGAAAAAAAAAGAAAGAAAATTCCTGAATTGAATATGAGCTAACCTCGTCCAAGGATCGATAATTATCTCCTATTTTCGAATATTTTTTGCTCAGTCTCTGTTGGATTTTGGTCTCGGACACAAATTGCGACCGGTAACTGTGAGCTGGAGATGGTGAATAGTGATGCGGTGCTGCATGATATGGACCGTGCATGGCATATGGTGGTTGAGGATATTCATTGGCGTAGCCATATCCATGCTCGCTGACTGAAGATCCCTCCCTTGCAAATTCTCTCTTGCTTGCCCTTTTTGATCCCTTACCTCCCATTTGCTGCAAGATTCAAGAAAGTTATCCTTCTTTGTCCATCTAATTGGTTGGAAGAAGACTAGAACTGACAATCTTATATAAGGAAATCAAGAAAACAAGATCTCTATGATGAACGTCCTAAATATCAAGGTGCCTTTTAGAGTACTAAAGTAGTGATCAAGGGTGTTCGATGAAGAGCCACCTAGGAGGCATGGCAGACCTCCTGGGAAGCTGTACAAGGATAAAACCCTAAGCAATTTACATCAAGGAAAGCAAGATATTGACATCTGCAGAATTCCAGTTACTACAAACAATGGATTGCATGATATAGGAAACAGAACACAGTGCCTAGAGTGTTCACTAGGAGTATATGAATTCATGAAAATAAAAATTCACCAAGTAGCCTGAGAGAAGACAAACCTGTGAGCTTAACAACGAATACTAAGTGTTGACACAAAGTGGGTTTTGGGAGATGGAAGATGAAACATTGATGGTGTAAGATGAACAACCATGCACGTAATCTTGCAAGCAAGGAAACATAAGTCAGTCAACAACAATATTTTACTTTTTGTCTCCGTTGGACACTTAGGATGATGAATTGATTTGGCATCATTAGATTAATGTCACTAGTTCTGATATATTATTAAAATCACATTTTATATTTCGATTAGATGTTACATGTTGTCTTGTTTCATATACCATGTCTTTAGTGTCACTGTTTTTTTGCAGATGTTTCCATTTTTTAGTGCATAGCTTTTTCTTGAGGAGCCGGGGCAAAAAAAAAAAAAAAAAAAAAAAAAAAAAAATGGTCTTCTTTTTATAGCATTGACTATTTTCAATGGTTTGAAGCAATAGGAAAAAAGCAAGGCCCACTATCTACTCAATATGGATATACCTTTATATACTTTATATACATGTTTATATATACATATATTTATTCCTTTTTGTTAGAGTCTTCTCATAAAAGTTTTCTTCTGGGGAACCATTTTATTTCAACCTTAAATCCTTCTATAAAAAGATTTTCTCATAAGATTTGAGAATGTCTGAAACCAATTATATTATGTTTAGTATGTAGAAATGTTTTAAAGTAGAATGGATTTGAATAGAATTAAAAGTAAAATGACAAATCTATTCTTATATTTAAAAACACCTAAGGAATTACTAATTCCATTTCAATATTATGCTTGGTTGTAATATATTTGGAATAGAATGCAATGTATATATAGTAAAATTTGTAAATAATATCTTTGGTTGTTGAATATCTTCACAGTTAAATTAAGTAATTAATAACTAAGAAGTATGTATGGGACTTACGATTCTATCTCTTTAAAGAGAGAATTGAATTGCCTCTTAAAATAAGAATTGTCTTATAAAAGTACTTTTAGATATGAAAAAAAAAAAACATTTCATCCTAAGCCTATTCGTACATATGAAATGTCCATAAATCTCTATAAGAAATTCTTTATTTCCCTGATACAGGGTTGGTTTGCTCCCGATTTCAAATATTGTTATTCACGAAAAAGGATGTCTTATGTAGTAGAAGGATTAAAAAAGTCTTGTTTATGTGGCTTGAGTTGTTTCCTTTTACCATTTTCTAGTAGGGAAAGTCAAGTTTTGGTAGGTTTGGGTCGAGCTTCGAAGAAAGATTTTCAAGTCTTCTTGCGTTGATGGCTAGTATATTGTCCCAATGTGTATATAGTTGTAATAATATGCGGAAGATTTATATTTTGAAGTCAATCATTGTTAATTCTCAAATATTGTGTAAAGTTAGCAGGTATATAAGGATATAATTAATGGTTCTTTCGAGTATTTAATCATCCAAAAATGAAGTTATTTTTCGTTTTTTAATATTGATTATACATTTTATAAAAAAATAAATACATCAAAGCCTTTGAAGTTTCTTTATTAACATTTCAACAAATATTATTGGTACATTCTTTTTAAGACTTTCCATTACATGAAGGTGTTGTGTCTAAGCACCCAAAATCAGGAAAAAAAAAAAAAAAAAGACTTTTGACACAGTACAACAAAAAAATTATTAAAAAATCACATTTTCAGGAGCGTTTGACTCAAAAGGTTCATAAAATTCATTTAGGGGCATAAGTTAGCTCACTATATATTTACTAGACATTTTTAGTAATGGAAATATTACTCTTACATCTTGTAATTTATGGCATCTAAAGGTTACGCATTTTTTGAGGGATTGGGATAGGAGATTTTGGTTCCACTCAAGAATAGTTACAGGAATTATAAGCTCTTTTGGATAATAGATCCGTATTAGCAAAATTTTTGAGGGACTATGGATATTTTTGAACATCGGATCGATGATATTTGACTGTTTTAAAAAAATACAACTTATGGGGTATGTTTGCATAAATTGAATTTTGTATATATATATATTGCTTTGCTAACTATTTTTATGATTGAGATGGATGAATCAAACTTAATCCATCATCTTGGAATATTAGTATTCATACGTTCATATTAAAATTTAATAACAAAATTATTTCACAGATCAAACTTGATGATGCATTTATTAATATTTCTAATTGATGCATTTATTTCAAAATTAAAATTTAATAACATATTTCTTATTGATGTACCTTTAGTAATGTCTCAAATCTTAATGATGCATTTGTTAATATACGTTCATATTAAAATCGATAAACATTACACGATGAAACTTGTCTATTGAAATTTAATAACAAAATTATATCATTATCTTTAAGTCTCCTTTATTAGTCATGACCAAGGGACCTTAATGATTATTTCACAGAATCATGTCCCACCTTGAGAACTCAACTCAAGATGTGGCTTCACTGGAGCAAGGCAAATTGGGTCTTCCTTGTCCAGGGCACGTGGTTCTTCCAAAAAGAACCATTTAAGATGGGCTTCCTTAAAGAGGGCCCTGTTTGGCGGTGAATGTGCCCTGGCTTTGGAACCTTTTTTTCTAGTTCAGTTGCTCCCTTAAATAAACCAAAAGAGCAAGATGAAGGTTCTAGATGAAGGCACCTTGTGATGGTAAAATAATCAACAGTAATGTCATGTAGCATAAATTGCAATGACATACCAGTAGATTAGTTTGATGATCTATTCTTTCTTTGTTAAAAACTCTACTTAAGAGACTTGTTATAGAATCTCAATTGTGTATGCTATCTCTATAACTAGCAACAGTAACTAGAGAAAAGAAAAGTGTGCGAGAATGAGGTGATCTGAAAATAAAGTTTTCAAGTTAATTACACAGTCTAGATGAACTCTCTTATATACAGAATCTGTAGAACTAAAATGACCAAAACTGTCTAACTAAAACTATACAAAACTAACTAACCAAAATTGTAACTAACTATTAGCTAATAACTAGCTAACAACTAATTATAGCTAATAACTATTTATTAAATATCTTTAATACCCTACCTTAAGCTAGAGATTATATATTCAATTCTCCCATCTTGGATAATAGATGGCAAAAATGGTTTGGTTGTAATCCTTTAGTGAAGATGTCTATAAGTTGTTGTTTATAAGAAACATAAATTGGCAATATAGTTCCTTCAATAACTTTGTCATGGGCAAAATGCAAATTCATTTCAAGATGTTTTGTTCTTTCATAGAAAACAAGATTTCTAGCAATGTGCAAAGTTGATTAGTTAATACAAAAGAGTTGCATTGGTAAGGAATAAGTAAGATGAGACTCCTCGAGAACAAAAATCATCTAAAGGACTTCATACGTAGTGGCAGCTAGTGCTTTGTACTTTAACTCTATTGAGCTACGGGCTACTGTTGTCTTTTTCTTTAACTTCCAATTCAACAAAGAATTACCTAAAAATACACAAAAACTAGTCATGGATTGCTGTGAATTAGGACAACCTCCCCAATCATTGTCACTATATGCCTTAAGCACCAAATCATTGGCCAAAGGAAAATAAATTCCCTATCTTACGGTTCCTTTCATGTAGTGCAAAACACGTTCAAGAGTCAATTGATGAGTCTTCTTAGGCCTATCCATGAATTGGCTAAGTAAATGAACTAAGTAAGTAATATCTAGACTCATAGTGCACAAGTACAAGAGCTTTCCAACAATTCTTCTATAACATGAGGCATCAACTAGATTGGAATTGTCATCCCTTGACACTCTGGTTAACCTTAATTAGTGTAGATAATGGCCTTGCTCCTGTAAAACTCGTATCAGCTAACAAGTCAAGAGTGAACTTGAGCTGTGATAGAACTAGTCCTTATGAAGACCGTACAAGTTCTAAGCTAATGAAATACTTAAGCACTCTAATGTTTTTTATCTTAAACTGTGTGTGTATAAAAGCTTTAAACTGCTCAATTAGAAAAAGATGCTTACTAGTGACTACTATATCATTAACATACACCAACACAACCACCATATCATCACCTGATCCTTTTGTAAACAAAGAGTAATAACAATAAGATTGTTTAAATGCATAAGCCAAAAGTGATTGTATAAACTTGGTATTCTATTGCCTAAATGCTTGCTTCAAACCATAAATAAATTCATTAAGCTTACATATAAGCTTTTCTTGTGAAGAACTCTATAGGAACATCAAGCCTTTGAGAAATATCCGTATACACGTCTTCATTCAAGTCGCCATTAAGAAAAGTATTGTGTACATCCATTTGGTGTACATGCCAATTTTACGTGATTGCAAGACAGAAGAATAGCCTTACTGTAACATGTTTAATCACTAGACTAAAAGTCTCAGTATAGTCAAACCCTTCCTTTTGCTGCAAGCCATGCCTTGTATCTATCAATTGACTCATTCACTTTAGTTTTAAGTTTATACACCCACTTACATCTGATTATGTTTTTGCTATATGGCAAAGGTACAATAGACCATGTATTATTAGCAACTGAAGCATCTATTTTCTCTTGCATTACCTTACACTAAGTGTCAAGTAACTTGGCTTACTTATAGCTACGGGGTTCACTACGTTGTGAAAGTTGTACACTAAAGGCACGAAAACTAAGAGATAATGACTTATAAGAAAAAGGATGATGTAAAGGATGAACAGTTGAGGAAGTTGCTCTTATAGAATCAATTGCAATGAAATTCAAATGATAATCCTGTAGATAAGAAGGACACTTATGTGCCTTAGTACTCTTCTTGACTGTAGCTACTTTAACGCTATTAACTGTGCACTGTTATTCATTAGAAACTGTACACCCATCATCAAAAACCAACTATGAACAGCTTGCTATGCTGCTATATCATCAGAAAATAAAGAAAACACATGTTCCATAGTTAACAATATGTTTGCTGAAGGTAAGGAAACTGGTAAGAAAGAGGCTATTGTTGCTATCTGTATTAACAGTCGAAAAGGAAATATATGTTTTAAAAATTTAACATCTCTAGAAATAAGAAAATGCTTATTTATCAGATCATACACCTTATATCCTTTCACACCCAGACAATAACTAACAAATACAGATGGATGTGCTCAAGAGTCAAATTTAAACCTTTCTTGAGCAAGAGTAAAGACAAAACACAAAGAACTAAATGCCCTTAAACGAGAATAGGATGACATATGGCCAAATAACAATTGAAAAGGAGTTCTTCCTTGTAGAATATTTATGGGAAGTTTATTGATCAAATGAGTGTTACATCTTGAAGTTGCAGAGTCACAACAATCCCATTGTATAAATCAATCTATGATAGTAACTGACTTTACAGTGTCTATCATAGATATGATCTATACAAGGTGTCTACGACTCCTTACTTTAAAGTAAATAGTTCAATTAAAACTTTAGCTAAAATTTACAATAAAAGTTAAAACCTTAAGTCATATTTATATATTTACATTCACATTATTGTAAAATTCCCAAGAGATTCTACATATTACAACAGTCTGCTAACTTATATACCTTATAATTTTAGAGATACTAACAAGACCTTAGAAACTTGATCATTTGGCCAGTTGATCCTCACTCTCCCAAAACTTTAAAAGAGAACTAACCTCCAGATAATTGTATTATGACATAGTAATAAGAAGTCAGAACCTGCAAGAAAATCTATATAGGTATAAACAATCATAGCTCAGTAAGTTAAGTTGAAGACTTATGAAAGTATAACAAACATAAATAAGGTTATCAAACAATTAATTATATGTAATGTAACAAGCAAGTGCCATTGCACAACATGGTCTAGTCTGTTGTGAAATCAGAATAATTTTATCCACTCTAATCCGGGTTGAAGAGTTTTCGTTAATGTAATAACTCACAACTAAACTTAAGTTTGTACAATAGAAACATCGTTTCCCCTAAGACTATTCTTTGAACGGATGCCCTCATCCTTATAATGACCCCCTCTCCTATCGCTTAGTTCGGCTAAAGATGAGGAAATGATCATTATGTTATCCAGTGCTATATTTTTTTAAGGTGTCGGTATTTAGTTGGAGAACCCTAATAATCTCTTAAAGGGTTGTAATGCATGTCTAATTAGAGTATTTAGGCCAATTATACTTAAGTATGGTTTAAGGTCATCAAACAATTCCACACCATTCTATTCACCTCAATCACTAAATACAACACGAAATTCAACACGAAATCAAATACTCAAGTACATGCGTACATAATTACTTATAAACACATTCAAACATAATCCTAAGTCTTTAAGTACTCTAAAATAGTATTCCAAAATATGATGAAGTATTAAATCCAACTTACTTGGTATCCCTAGTTTGCTCAATTACTTGTCGCATGTCGACTCGTCTCCGTATCTTATAATATATAATATAAATATGTTTTTAGTATTTATATCTTGATGATATATATATCTATATACTCTAGGTTATGATCTAACTCAATTCTTCATATATATATATATATATATATATTAGTTATTATTGATTCATCCTAAGTTAGTTTAGAGTTTGGTTTCCAAATCCGGTTGTGATTTAAGTTCTAAAGCAGTTCCAATTACGATTATTATACTTAAAGCCTAAAAATGCGATCCGAACCATAATATGAAATTAATCACATTAGACTCAAGTATCCTAAGTATCACATTTGGTCCTAAATTAGTATTCTAGTCTATTTGGTACATTTAAATCCTTATTAGTATACTAAATTTACTCCCGATGTGAGAAAATTTTATATTTTTCATATAATTTCCTAAATCTAAGTTTCGTACCAAATTTAATACATATTAATATTATTATTATGTTATCCAATTTAACCTAATATTTTATATTTACCATAATTCCAATTCCACATATTATCAAATTACCTATATTTATTACATAATACCCCTAATAATCACATCTAATACTCTAAATATCACAATCATCATACCACATCAGATATGAACATCTTAAAATCCTTAATTATATACTAAATCAGTAATTATTCAATTAATCATTAATTAACCCCAAAATCCCTAATTATATACATATTTTAAGGGCATAAAAATCACTTAAAAGTTTCGAAAATTAATTTCTGCAAAAGAGTTTCGCAGCATTGTTTTATATTACCTAAGTAATCTACATAAAAATTTTGAGTCTAAAATTACGCTTTTAAGCATATTTATTTCTAATTTGAAACATGTTTAGTTTTACATGATTTTTTAAATACTCTATATTTCCAAATGTAATTAAACCTAACCAATATTTTTCTCTAAATCTACATATAATGCAACATTAGAATAATAAAATTCATAATTTTCTAGATACAATTAATAATTTTAATAAATTATACAAAATCGGTTGAAATTTGGACTCACCTAACTATTTGACTTCTAGCTACTAGTGGCGATCCAGGGTGTATCAGCCTATCCAGGCATTAGATGTGGAGTGTGGTGGCGGTGTAGGTTTGGTTCTAAGTGGTGGTGGTTCATGGGTTTGGTTCACTTGCCCCTACTATAAAGAATTTTTGTAAATTTTTGAAAAACCTAATTCTCTTAAATTTTCAGTTCTCTCCAATTTTCTTACTTCATAAAATGCCCAAATGAGCTCTTGAATAAATTTAGGTATTTATAAAGTTGTAGGGAAATTTTGATGCATTAATTAGACTTGACATTTGCTTTATTTTCTTCCAATTTGCCCTTTTTAAGTGTGAATTTAATTGGTCCAAATTTTTTTCTTCTTCCCTAACCTACCACGACCCAGATCTGGATTATTCCTCACTTCTTTGATTTTTTATTATTTTTTCTTTATTTTTTTATAATTTTCTTTAATTATTTAGCATGTTTTAGAATTTTTAGGTAATTTCACGTATTTCTACTACGCATAAATACATATGGAATATAAGTAAATGCTCCTAAATATTATTTATATTATTCTATGATTTTTAGTGTGTAAATAATGTTACGCTTTGAAGCGGTAGAGTTGCAATAGTCCCACTGTACAAACCATTCTAAGATAGAAACTGACCATATAGCCACCATCTTAGAGCTGATTTACACAAGGTGTTCATGACTAACACACTTTAAAATAAACAGTTCATAAATTAAGTAAATTGTTTACTTACGAATTTAAGAAAAATAAATATTCACATTAAATTAATCTGAATGTATTTATAAGATTTAGCAATCTAATGGCAATCTAATTGAGTAATTTGTAAACTAATGCTAAAAACTTTAAAATAAATCTAACTAGAGAATGAATTTGGTTTTTTGTTTACATTCTCACTCCCTAGGATCCCACAATTACTAGCGTTAAGGTGATTATAGGTTGCTTTACCACTAGCACTTATAATAACGGTTATAGAGATGTAAGCAATCATAGCTCAGTAAGTTAGGATGGAGAATTTAAAACTATACTACAAACACAAATAAGGTTATCAACCAAATTATTATGTGCAATGCATGTTCAAGTAAATGCCATCGCAAGACGTTGTTCAGCCCGTCATGAGATTAGAGAAATTGCACCTGCTCTGATCTGGGTTAAGGAGTTGCCGTTAATACAGCAGTTTACGACCAAACCCAAGCTTGTATAATGAAGACACTGCTCTTCCTACGACTACCTTCGAATCATTGATTTTACCCTTGCTGCGACCTCCTCACTTGTTACTTAGTTCGACTAAGGATGAAGAAGGGACCGATTATGCTATTTAGTGTTATCCCTTTCGAAGGGGTCAGTATTTAGCTGGAGAATCTTAGGTTTCCCCTAATGGGTTACTATGCAGGTCCGATTTATGTTTACAGGTTGTATATTTGATTAAGTCTAGTTTAGGGTGATCAATCATTTCATACAAATTATACAATACAAGCCAAGCAATAAATCAAAATCATATCATCAGCTCAAAATAAGTACAATCAAATACAATTTTAAGCCTCCAAAATACAACACTGTATTAATCCCAACTTACCTTGATGCTTTGCTTGCTCACTCAAGATGAGACTCGTTCAATCTATCACCAATAATCCTTATAATACCAACGTTGTCTTAGTTTTCATATAATTGTTATAGATTTGTTTTATCCTATAACACTTGTTGTTATCTTTGATTTAGGGTATAATATGTCCAATTATCTAGGTTCTTAAATCTTTTACAATTATTCTAGGTTTGGGGCTAAGTTTTGGTTTAGTTTTCACTTCCGCATCGATTTCTAAATTAAGTTCGAGTTCGAGTTCGATTTCTAAATTGAGTTCTAGTTTGATTTCTAAATACAGTTTTATACACAAATCCTAAAAACTCATTTCAACCTATAATGTGAAATTAATCATATTATTTTTTGGTATATTAAATACCATAATTACCCCTAGTTAGTATTTCATTCCACTCAGCATACTAAAATCTTTATTAGTGTACTAAATTTACTTTTGATGTGAAAATTTTTTACATTTTTCATATAATTACCTAAATTTAAGTTTTCTATCAGATTTATTATATATTTCTATTATTTATATAATATCAATTTTTATTCTAATATCTTCTATTTATTATATTTCTAATAATTGCATATTATATACATAATACACACCTAATATTTCTATCATTCTAATTACCATTTCCTAACATCAATTAACATTTCAAAACGTCTAAATTTATCCCAAATCAGATTTTACACCTAATTACCCTAATTTACAAAATTAACTTAAAATTTATTATTTTTTCCTATTACTTATTTACTACATAATTACCTTAATAATTACATCTAACACCCTAAATGTTACAAGTATCATACTTCATCAGATTTCAACATTCTAAAATATATAATTATTCACTAAATCAGTAATTAACTAAAATAAGTCATTTCATGTATCATTTTAAGGCCTAAAAATTATCTAAAATTTTCAAAATTTCATTTTTGAAAAATGGCTTCATGGCACTCTTCTATATTACTTGAGTAGTCTACATAAAAATTTTGAGTCCAAAACTATACTCTTTAGCTTATTTATTTTCAATTCTAAATATGCTCAATTTTGTTCAATTTCTTAAGAGCCATATATCACGGGACATATTTTTATCAAAATAATATTTTTCCTAAAAAATAAATACAAAAATATTTCAAAATAACAAGTTTCATAATTTTCTAACTGATTTTGATATTTTTAATAATTTAAAAAAGATTGGATAGAAATTAAAACTCACTAGAACTGGTGGCTCTAGCTACCGTCGGTGGACATGAGTATGTCAGCTTATCTGGGCGCTACCACCACTATGTGGTAGTGGTGGCCGTTCACTCCCAGCTACTTATCGGGTTTGGGTTTTCTTTAAAAGCCCTAATTACATAGTTTTTTTTTTGTAATTTTTTGTAAAACTCTAATTTCTTTTCAATTTCGCCTTTCTCTAATTTTCTACAATTCTAGAAATCTAAAATGAGCTTTTGAAAAATTTGGGGTATTTATAAAGATTTTAGAGAATTATTGTGCATTAATTTGATTAGACAATTGCCTTATCTTCTTCTAATTTGCTTTTTTTTTTTATTGTTCTAATTTGATTGGCTAAATTTTTTTCTTCTTTTCCTTAGTTGCTACAATCCAAATTTGGATCATTCCTTATCTTTTCTAATTTTTATTTATTTTTTCTTAATTAATTATGAATTTTCTTTAATTATTTAACATTATTTTAGCATATTTCGTGTCTTCTAAGTAATTACGTGTATTTTTACATATATGTAAATTCATATATAATATAAATAAATATTCTTAAATATTATTTAGGTCATTGTATGATTTTTAGTATACGTATAATTCATCTCTAGTGATTCATTAGTTATCAGAATGCATTTTACGTATTTTTGATAAATAACAAGTAATATACTTAAAATTTTAAAAATTGATATTCTTTTATTTTATTACTTATTTTCTTAAATTCAAATTTACGGGATTATTTTTACTAATATTTTTAGCTTTACTTGATAATTCAAGTTCAATCGAATCTTTTAGCTAAGTGAATTTTGAGTAGTTGGTTGTGGGGCTTACATATAATTTATCTCTAGCGACTTGTTAGTTATCGAAACCCGTTTTATGTATTTTTTATAAGTAACAGGTAATATACTTAAAATTTGATATTATGATATTTTATTATTTTATTACTTATTTTTCTAAATTCAAACTTACAATATCACTTTTATTAATATTTATAGCTTTATTTTATAATTTAGGTTTGATCGGATCTTTTAACCAATCGGTTTAAACTTTATGTAGTAAGTCCAATCCTATAGTTACAAGGTTTATAATGAGTTGCAGTTGACAAAGCATGTTCCCAAAAACATAAAGGTAAGGATGCTTGTGATAACAAAGCTTGAGCAATTGAGACTAAAAGTTGGTGTTTTTGTTCAACAATGGCATTTTGTTGTGGAGTTTCCATACAAGATGTTTGATAAACAATGCCATGAGTGGCATGAAATTAAGATGCAACAAACTCCTTTCCATTATCACTTCGAATGATCTTAATATGTGAATTAAATTGCATAATCACCATTTGATAAAAACTTAGAACAATCATAGAAACTTCATGCTTAAACCTTACCAAATAGATTCAAGTAATTCGCATAAAATCATCCACTATGGTGAGAAAATACTTGTATCCTTTCATTTTTGGGGTAGCAAAAGGACCCTAAATATCCATATGGACTAATTTGAATGTAAAGATATGCTTTGAATATGAATAAGGAAAACTACACGATTTTGTTTTGCCATAGGACAAATCAAGCAATCAAAAGAATTACAATTAACATCCTTATCAAGTTGGGTAATCTGTTTCATTTTCCCAAAAGACAAATGTCCAAAACGAAAATTCCATATGTCAAATATCTTAGGCACATGACTTATTACGCTAGAAATAAAGTCATGATTAAAAGAACAACTATTCTGCTATTCAGTAACCACCTTACTTAGCTCCTATTGAACCAAATATAAGCCATTTTTGACATAAGTTTGACCAATCTCCTTTTGATTGATACAATCTTAAATAGAAGCAAACTAATTTGTAAAACAAATTATACAACTATTGTTTTGAACCAATTTGTTGATAGAAATGAGATTATGTTTGAATGAAGGTAAAAATAGAAAACCACAAAGAGTCAAACTTGAACTCAAAACAATTGTACCAATATGCATTGCAATTATTTACTGTTTGTTAGGCAATAACACATGCCTTTGAGCAATTTCAGAATATGATTGAAATAGATTGATTATACTGATCGTGTAATTAGTAGCTTTAGAATCTAAAATCCAATTGATAAACCCTTTATATAAATAACAAGAAGAGAGATTGGCCATACTTGCCATATGGTTGATCGACAACATTGCATCTTGATGACTAGCTTGTACTACAGGGGCTGATGTAAAGATTTCAACCATTGCAACACTACCACTGTGACTACCAGAAACATTCAACACATTCGACAGGTTAAGAAATTGATCCTTAGAAAGACTTATACTGTTAGATCCACAAGATGAATGAATATTTCCAATATCGGACAAACTACAGCTACTATTAGATCAATAGCCACAATCTTCTTTATTTGAGATCTCAACATTGATTGATATTCCAATACTATTATGACTAGTAGATACATGATTCAATCCCAACACATGTTGTTTAGCCACATTATTATTTCTAAAATGTGGTGGAAATCTAATCAATTTATAACACCTCTCTTTTAAATGTCCTTTCTTACGACAGTAGTGACACACAACATCACCTTTACTTCTTGATTTAAGATTTACACTCACCATAGTAGATGCATCTAAAACTACAAAAAATCCTTTAGCCGATTGGCCCTATGAAATTCATCCTGTACAACCAGATTATAAGCCTCATCCAAAGTAAGAAATTGTTTTAAAACCAAAATTTGTGACCTTAAAGTAGCAAAATTGTCATTTAAGCCATTAAGAAATTTAAAAACACAATCCTTATGTGCCATCTCAACATATTTATCAAAACATTTTTTGTCACAAGAATCGCAAGAACAGTGTGAGAGTGGTGTGAAATTTCGCAAATCTTCCCGTATAATATTCAATTCCATAAAGTATTCATCCATAGACCTTAATCCTTGAATTATACTACTTAACATATGATGAAATTGACAAATCTTAGTGTCATTTGGCTGTGAGAAACGTACATTTAACTTTGTCCATATTTCCTTAGTTGTATTTATGTACAAAATTGTTGATGCAATTGATGACAAGACTGACTGAAGTAACTAAGCGACAATTAGATTGTTGCACCAATTCTATGCTACATACATCTTGTTAGATTTGTTTGGAATTGGAATAGAACCATCCACAAAACCAACTTTATTTTGAATTGATAAGGCGAACAAGAGTGATCGATTCCATGTGTTGTAGTTAAGACCAATAAGTATAGGGGTAATTGCAACTAAATTTTGCGAGTCCCAATAGTGAACGTGGTAGGGTGAATTAATGTCCTCTTTAGTTGTCATTAACATGTTCAACCAATTACAATTGCTTTGATACTATGTTATAGAATCTCAATTATGTTTGCTATCTCTACAACTAGCAGCGGTAACAAGAGAAGAGAAAAGTATGAGAGAATGAAGTGATAAGAAAATGAAGTTCTCAAGTTAATTACACTGTGTGGAAGAACTCTCTTATATACAAAATCTACAGAACTAAAACTAAAACTGCCAAAACTGTCTATCTAAAACTACACAAAACTAACTAACCAAGAGTGTAACTAACTACTAGCTGAAAACTATCTAACAACTAACTACAGCTAATGACTATCTATTAAATATCTTTAACAAGACTAAATATTTCCCTTCACGTTTCCTAAACTTTAAGGAAACTGCAAACTGGGTGGAAGTGAATCAATATATCTTCCACCTAAGAGATAGTAATTTATCCTGACTTTTTGACATTTAGGTGTCAAAGAAGCTTACAACCATGTCTTGGCAGCTCATCAACAAGAAGGATCCCACCAGGTCTATGTTTGTCCATCCCGTCTATCGGTTTGGATTCCTAAATATGCACTAGAGTGCTTACAACATTCTCTTCTACTGCCCTTATCTTCTTGACTCTAGCCAGGAATCGTTGGATGCAATGTACATCTTGCTTGCGTTAAATCTAGTGTTGAAATGTATCTGTTACTTTCAGATGCAAATAACTAGTAGTTTTGGCTTATTATTTTTTTCTATCAAATTTTAATTCCAAAACCATACACTAAGTGAATCGCATTATAAGTAGCAAGGGGGAAGGCTATTCTATTTCTCCTAAGTAAACATAGTGGTAATGTTTAATACAATTTCCAGATAAGCGTTGAGACATAAAGCACTATGTATGCAATATATTATACATATAATATACTCAATATATATGGATTGCCATTTTTTTTATATAAATATATATAAAAGTTTTATATGAGCCATTTTATTTTAGTATCAATATAATATTGTTTGTATTTTTTAGTTTTATTAACCAAATACAAAGGTTCTTTTTCTCCGTTTATTAATATATTATATTATTTGATAAACTTTAAATAATGGGTGTAGGGGACTTAGAACCTGTATCCTATGTAGTGTACAATTTTTAAGATGGGTACAAGGTTAAGAAGAAAAGATACACATATTTTGTCATATGGATTATGTTTTAAAATATTGATATTTGAAACTTACTTAAAAACCTTCAATAACCATTCAGAACGTAGTTGATTATTATAATATTTTAGGATCTGTAAATATTTGTCAATTATGTAAAGAGTATATTTAGGATATTTGTTTTCTATGTTTAGAAAGTATTAGAATATTTTAGGATCTGTAAATATCCGTCAATTGTGTAAAGAGTATATTTAGGATATTTGTTTTCTATGTTTAGAAGCTTGATTAGTACATCTATGTTGTATATATATTGGCCCTCTTTGGCCTGTGATATGAATAAATATCACACAGAAATTTTCTTTTCAAAATTTATATGATATCAAAGTTTGGTTAAAAAAAAAAAAAAAACGCTATGACTAGCGAAGGAAAGAAACTAGCCTCCCCTTACCTGTTGACTTCGAGTGATAATCCTGATAATATAATTACTTAGGTGCAATTAAAAGGAGACAATTATGATGAATGGGCTCGAGCGATGTGAACGTCGTTAAGGGCCAAGAAGAAATTCGGATTTATTGATGGAACGATTAATCAACCTGCTGATGATTCCACTAAATTAGAAGATTGGTGGATTGTGAATTCAATGTTGGTTTCATGGATGCTCAACACAATTAAGCCAACACTGCGATCTACCATAACATATATGGAGATTGCAAAGGATTTATGAGAAGATATCAAAGAGCGATTCTCTATCGCTAATGGACCTCGTGTTCAGCAGATCAAGGCAGAACTTGCCAACTGCAAACAGAGAGGTCTATCGATTGTGACTTATTATGGGAAATTGAAACAACTCTGGGAAGAGCTTGTGAATTATGAGCAAATTCCCATCTGCCGTTGTGGAAGATGCAATTGTAATATTGTAGTTGAACTTGACAAGAAACGAGAAGAAGAGAGGCTTCATCAGTTTTTTATGGGGTTGGAAGATGTATTATATGGAGCAGTTTGTTCCAATATTTTGAGCACAGAACCATTACCAAACTTGAATAAGGTATACTCGTTGGTGTGCCAAGAAGAACGTGTTAGAAACATCTCACGAGGGAAGGAGGAACATGGAGAAGTTGTGAGTTTTGCAGTGTAGACCAATAGACGAGGGCAAAAGTATAAAACAGAAGTGAAAGACAAATCTGCCATTTGCTCACACTGCAAACGAGAGGGACATGATTTTGAAACTTGTTTTCAGCTCATTGGATATTCGGAATGGTGGGGTGACCGACCCAAAGGGGCTGGATGTAGACGAGGGGGACAGAGTGCAGGACGTGGACAAAGTAATACGCCAAAAGTGAATACAGCCCATGTAATTGGGCAGCCATCATCATCAATGGCAGCAACGGAAGAAAATACAGCTTCTAGGACCTTGACAGTAGAACAATGGTCATTCTTTCTCAATTTGTTGAACACGTGCAAACCGGGTACTAGTGAGAAGATGAATGGTAAGGATAATCTAAATTGGATTATTGATTCTGGTGCTTTACAACATATGATAGGTACTTTAGAATGTTTAACAAATTTGAAAGAAATTGTGGCATGTTCAATTGGATTACCTAATGGAGAGTAGGTGATGGCATTGAAGGAAGGATTAGTTTGCTTGGGAAAACATATCAAACTAGACAATGTTCTCTATGTTCCAAATTTGAATTGTAATTTAATATCTGTGTCGCAATTGCTTGATGGCTTTAATTGTAATGTCCAATTTACTGATAAAATTTGTGTTATACAGGACCGCACCTCGAAGATGGTGATTGGAGCGGGTGAACAGTGTAAGGGACTTTATTATTTGAAGTCAGCAGTATCAGTCCAAGCATGTAAGACAAGCCATGTAGATTCTTTTAAATTATGGCATAGGAGGATTGGGCATCCGTTTGCAAAAATTATGGAATCTCTTCCTCAAGTTGAATTTAGTAATAGTTCAGTAAAGAATAAACCATGTGACATTTGTTTGAGAGCTAAACAAACAAGAGAAGTTTTTGTTTTTAATGACACTAAAGCAAATGAAATTTTTGAATTAATTCATTGTGATTTGTAGGCACCTTATCGTGTTAATGCTTCTTGTGGGGCCTCGTATTTCTTTACCATTGTTGATGATTTTTCTAAGGGTGTATAGATATATTTGTTAACTGAAAAAACAGAAGTGGAACTTGTCATGCGTAATTTCTTTGCCATGACTAAAAGATAATTTCAAAAAGATGTGAAGATAGTTAGAAGTGATAATGGGACTGAATTTGCTTGCTTACATAATTATTTTTCTGAAAATGGAATTTTACATCAGACCTCATGTGTAGGAACACCTCAACAAAATGGACGTGTTGAGAGGAAACATCGTCATATTTTAAATGTGGCTAAAGCTTTAAGATTTCAAGCCAATCTTCCCATCAAATTTTGGGGAGAATGTGTTCTGACGGCTGTATATTTGATCAATCGAACTCCTTCTAAGTTATTAGGAGGAAAGACTCTTTATGAGATATTGTTTGGTAAACCTTCAAGTTATAATCACATTCGAACTTTTGGGTGCCTGTGTTATGCTTGGAACTTAAATAGGGAAAAAGACAAGTTTGCTAGTAGGAGTCAACATTGTTTATTTGTAGGATATCCTTTCGGAAAAAAAAGGGTGGAAAGTTTATGATCTTAATACAGGAAAATATTTTGTATCTAGAGATGTTGTGTTCTTTGAATCTGAATTTCCATATGCTGATAAGGAAGGTGTGCAACCAGATCTTGTACAAGGTGCATCTTTCGATATCACCAATCATTTTAATGGTGAATTGAATGAGGAAGACGAAAGTGAGGTACCTGAGAATTCGATTGTGACTCAAAGTGATAATAACGACAGGGGGGGTATCATTGAAATCTTGGGTGAATCTGTTCCAGAACAACCTAGACGAGGTCATAGAACAAAAGAAGCTTTTACTCGGCTGCAAGATTTTGTGACATATACTGCACAACAAATAAGTCCCTTTGCATGTTCCTCTAATCTAATTTCGTCCATAGGTACCTCCTATCCTATAGCACATTATGTAAATTGTGACAAATTTTCTCCACAACATCATTCTTTCTTAGCAGTTATGACAGCCAAAAAAGGAGCCTGTTTCTTATATTCAGGCCATCAAAAACATTCGATGGAAAGAAGTCATGATGAAAGAAATTGAGGCACTTGAGGCACTTGAGGCTAATGGGACATGGATTGTGGAAGATTTGCCACAGGGAAAGCAAGCTATAGGTAGTAAATGGGTTTACAAGATTAAATATAACTCAGATGGTTCGGTTGAATGGCAATAATCAAATTGAAGGAATTGACTACAATGAGACCTTTGCTCTTGTTGCAAAAATGATTACTGTACATACTTTTCTTTCGGTGGCAGCAACAAAGGGATGTGAACTCCATCAAATGGATGTTCATAATGCATTCTTGCATGGAGATTTAGAAGAAGAGGTGTATATGAAGATGCCACCTAGGTTCTTTACTCAACAACCTGGCAAAGTTTGTCGATTACATAAATCACTTTATGGGTTACGACAGGCCCCTTGATGTTGGTTTTCCAAATTGACAACTGCATTAAAGCGGTATGGATTTCTTCAATCTTAATCTGATTATTCATTGTTTACTTTAAATCGAGACAAGATACATTTGAGTATATTGGTGTATGTCGATGATCTTGTTATTGCGGGGAATAATGGAGTTGCCATTCAGAAGTTGAAAGATTATTTATGCCATTGCTTCTACATGAAAGATTTGGGAACATTGAAGTCTTTTTTAAGCATAGAGGTAGCTTGGAATTAAGAAGGAATTTTTCTTTGCCAACGCAAATATGCTTTGGATATTATTAGTGAAGTTGGATTATTGGGTGCTAAACCATCTGGTTTTCCCATTGAACAAAATCATCATTTAGCCTTAGCAAAAAATGCATTGTTGGCAGATTCAGAGAAGTATCAAAGATTGGTAGGAAGACTGATTTATTTTACTCTTACTCGACCTGAGTTGTCCTACAGTGTTCATATTTTGGCACAATTTATGCATCAACCAAGGGAAGCTCATTGGGAAGCAGCTTTGTGTGTGGTTCATTATTTGAAGGGCAGTCCTAGATAAAGAATACTTTTACGAGCTGATAGTGATCTTCGGTTGTATGCTTATTGTGATTCTGATTGGGGGAGTTGTCCTTTAACTCGACGATCTCTTACTGGGTATTTTGTTATGTTAAGGACTTCTCCCATTTCTTGGAAGATTAAAAAGCAACATACAGTGTCGAGATCCTCTGCTGAAGTAGAATATCGTTCCATGGCTACCACTGTATGTGAACTGAAATGGTTAAAGGGTTTTTTGCTATCTCTCGATGTTGTACACTCTCATCCTATGTTGTTGTATTGTGATAGTCAAGCAGCTTTACACATTAATGCAAATCCCGTGTTTCATGAGCGAACAAAGCACAATGAAATTGATTGTCATTTTATTTGTGATGAGATTCAACATGGACATATTCAGACTACTTATGTACGTAGCTCTAAGCAACTCGCCGATATTTTTACTAAGGCATTGGGGACACAGCAGTTTGGGTATCTTTTACGCAATTTAGGGGTTTGCAATCTTCACGCACCAACTTGAGGGGGGGGGGAGGGGGGGGGGGGGGTATTAGAATATTTTAGGATCTGTAAATATCTGTCAATTATGTAAATAGTATATTTAGAATATTTGTTTTCTATGTTTAGAAGGTATTAGAATATTTTAGGATCTGTAAATATCTGTCAATT
>JAMXBB010000005.1:36134488-36159506 GCA_024138015.1 Lumnitzera littorea | reverse complement strand
TTTTTTTTTTTTTTTACTATAGTTAACTATGGTGTACCCATTGTCAACAACTTCCTCTTCTAGTTGATCATATGCCTTTTCTTTCTTTCCATTAAACTTTTTTTTTTAAACTTTATTTTTTAGCTTAGTTTTGGACATTAAGCCTTTTATATGAATAATAATATTATGATATGATGGGAATCAAGTTACAGGACCCTTAACCCATAGTCGAGCTCGAAGATTGGAGGGGCTGGCACTATGAATCCTTATGTTCCAACCAACCCTTGCCAAAGTCGAGTACTTCCTTACTGAGGCCGAGTCACTTTTAATGCTGTATTGTATGACCGCCTATTATTCTATGGTATACCGAGTTGATGATTATGCTCTAGTGCCGAGCCAACCTATCACTCGGCATCATCCTTGCTGAAAAGCCGAGAGATAGAGAATCTAGATTGACTAAGCCATCCCTACTTAGACAACCCCATCTATCCATACTTTTTATTCGTATCTCTTAATAACCTCACCAATGTAGCATCACCACGTGTACAGTATCATATGTAGAATCTCTAGCACCAATGATTGTTTTGCTTGTATATTCATTTTTACCCTTTTGTATCATGTACATTACTTCTTTAGGAAATGTCCTTATTATCTTTTCCTTTTTGAGCTTTTGGGCAAGTTGCCTTAACTTACGGGTATAAATACCCTTATACTTATAGCTGTAACAAATAGATTATATTCAATACACCTTTTGAGTAATTTCTTCCTTACGTAAACACTGTTGTTTACTATCGGCATCACTCTTATTCTTCCCTTTAAGTAAGGTTAGGTGGCAAGTAATCTCATTGGACCAATTCGTGCGTCATATCGAATTGTGCCGTGAGTCCTCGGAAGTTCCATTGGTGCGTCATATCCTTTGGTGATGTTCATGGGTTTTTGCTTATTGTTTCATTCATCATTTTTAACCCTTCATACCTTTCCTCATTAACCCTTTTCAAGCTTTCTGTAAGTATAGACCCATCTAGCATCCGACCTTATCTGTTCTTGGTTATGATTCGCAACATCTTGGTATCAGAGCGAAGGTTTTGTGTGAGCTGTAGTTAGTTCTTCTTAAGTTCTGTTATACTCTGTTTCGTATGTGAAAAATAGAGCAAGTTATTGTGTTCATTTAACAGCTATGTTATTAGCTGTTCATTTTCTAAAGTGTTTGTTTGAATTTTGAATTTGTGAGGAAAAAAAAAACGATAGACCTAAGTATGAATGTTAGTGTTGGTGATGATAGTGGAGTTATCCACAATGGATGACAATCTCAAGGAACTCCCAAAAGCACTGATGAAAAGCTTGATAAGATAGCTAACCTCTTGGTAGATCTGACCCGAGCTATTCATGCACTATCTTGCGGACTTACTGAAGCCGCGCAAAACACTCCACAAGCTGCACAACCTGTTAGAGGTCAGAACCTAGCTTGATTAGCTCGATGTGGAAGAGTAAGGCGAATGATAGAATTAAAAGAGCTTGATGAGGAAGAAGAAGAGTATTTTGAAGAGGAGTGTGTACGAGTTCCTAAAGCATCTGATCATATGAAGCTTTGGATTCCGAGTTTTAATAGATTTGGGAATACTGACGAGTATCTAGATTGGGAAGAGAAAGTGGAGCATGTGTTTGATTACTATCAATATAAGAATTATGAGAAAGCAAGGACTACTGCTATTGAATTATCTGGATATGTTGCCATGTAGTGGAAGAATTTTCAAGCCATGAGAAAAAGAGAGGGGTATCGAGAGATTAACACCTGGCTAAGATGAAGCGAGTTCTTAGAAACAGATTTGTGTCAAAAATATATCTCCAAGATACTTTCACTTAGCTTTAGGAGCTGAGATAAGGAGGTCGAACTGTTGATGAGTATGTTCAAGAATTCCAAATGCTTATGACAAGATGCAAAGTGGAGGAACCACCAGCACGAACAGTCTCAAGATTTGTTACTGGGTTGAGAGGTAACATTCAAGATATTGTGCAGCTCCAAAGATTTGATACAATGGATAAAACTGTTAGGATTGCCCAGCGAGTGGAGAGGCAAAGGAGTCGAGTAACGACCAGAATGCTGACTAAGACAGACAAGTCACTGAGCTCAGTCTAGTATTGAGCTGAGCAAAAGAGTTGATGTCAAAGCCGAGAAGAAAGGCTAACCTGAAGATGTAGTGCCGACCCGAACGTATGAGTAGGGGCAAGGGTCTAACAGGAAGACCAGCTAGATCAAGTGCTTCAAGTGTCAAGCATTTAGACATATCGCTACTTAGTGCCCGAAGCAAAGGACGATGGTCATTAAGGGAGACATCTTAAAGTTAAAAGTAGAGAGTATAGATGAGGAACCTGAGGAGGAAGAGGTTCCTGCCGAGAAAGAACTGATTAAGGAAGACGTGTTTCCTGAGGACTTAGACCAGTTACTTATGGTTGTTCGATGCACTATGAGTGTGGAACTCTCACGAGAGGAGGAGCAGAGAGAGAATTTGTTTCATACTACTTGCAAGGTGAATGATCAGATGTGTGCTCTCATTATGAATAGTAGAAGTTGCACCAATGTAGCATCGGTAGATCTTGTTTCAAAACTAAAGCTATCGACTGTTGCACATTCTAAGCCGTACAAGTTGCACTAGTTCAGTGAGAAAGGAGCATTACATGTCACTCGGCAAATGCTATTGCCGATCATTATAAGGAATTACTCTGACTAAATCCTCTACGACGTGTTGCCTATGTGCGCTTCCCACGTGTTACTAGGTAGGCTATAGTTGTTTGACAAGAGAGTTATACATGACGACTACAAGAACACGTATATGTTTGAAAAGGATAACCAGAAGATCGTGCTGAATTTGATGCCATCAAGAGAAGTTCACAAGCTATAGATGAAACTTGCTCCCGGATTGAAGAAAGCTTTGATGATGAGTAGAGCTGAGCTCCGAGAGGCCATTAATATTGATGAGCCGACCCTATTATTGGTTAGGAGACTATTGGAAGTGAAGGAGCGAGGTGAGCTTCCCTAAGAAATCAAGGAATTGCTAAATGACTATGCCGACCTGTTTCCAAAACAGTTACGTGAAGGGTTGCTCCTAACTCAAGACATAGAGTACTGTATTGACTTAGTACTTGGCACTACACTACCAAATAAGCTAGCTTATTGGATGAATCTCGAGTAGGCTTCTAAACTCCAACGTCAAGTCAATGAGTTGCTGAAGAGAGGTAATGTGAGAGAGAGTCTCAGCCCTTGTGCTGCGCTAGTACTTCTAGTGCCGAAAAAGGATGGAACCTGGCGGATGTGTGTTGACAGTTGAGTCAAGAACAAAATCACAATCAAATACAGATATCTAATCCTGAGGCTGGAAGACATGTTGGATGAACTGAGTGGAGCCAAGATTTTCAGCAAGATTAATCTTAAGTTTAGCTACCATCAAATCTGTATGAGGTTAGGAGACAAGTGAAAGACTACGTTCAAGACTTGACATGGACTTTACGAGTGGATGGTCATTCCCTTCAGCTTGTCAAATGCCCCAGGCACTTTCATAAGACTTATGAACCATGTGCTGAGATATCTCATCGGGAAGTGTGTTGTAGTGTACTTTGACGACATCTTGGTCTATAATACCGACATGTTGAGTTACTATGAACATCTTAGAGCAGTCCTGGATATCCTTCGTATTGAGAGACTATTTGGTAACTTAAAGAAATATTACTTCTGCCAGGAGGAAGTGGTATTCTTGGGGTATGTAGTCAATGGAGGAGGCTTATGAGTCAATGATGAGAAGATCATTGACTTCCGATGGGGAGAAAGGGAGGAGAGGAGTTTTGCCAACGTAAAAGAAAGATAGACCTCCACCCCGGTATTAGTATTACTTGATTTCGAAAAATTTTTTGAGCCGAAATGCAATGCATCGAAGGTTGGAATAAGCGTTGTCCTAATGCAAGAAGGCCAACCAATTTTCTTCCACAGTGAGAAGCTCTAAGGACAACAGCTGAACTACTCCGTATATGACATGAATCGCTTACTTACTACCAAGAGAATTTGTTATATATACTGATCATGAATCGCTTAAGTATCAAGAACTTGACTAGCCCCTATACCAGCACCCGTGCAAGAGGACCCTAACGCTTCGCCCAGAGCATAATCTCTTCAGCACATTTATGACAAAGTTACTCAGTACATCAACCAAGCTGCCAGAAGAATGCAAGAAAAGACCAAGGATAGGTTGGCCAAACAATTTTAGCCAGGAGACTTGATATGGCTACACCTCAACAAGGAATGGTTCTCGAAGAAAAGGAAGAACAAATTATTTGCAAGAGTGGAAGGACCTTTCAGAACCCTCTATAAAATCAATGACAATGCCTAAAGGTTGGAACTGCCTGAAGACTATGGGATTTTTTATGCCTTCAACATTGCTGACCTCAGTCCATATCACCCTAACGGAAAATTGAGCAAACGCCATTTGGATTTTATCCCAAATCCAAAACAACCCGAAAGGAATGATGGGAATCAAGCTATAGGACCCTTGACTTACAGTCGAGGCCAAGGACTAAAGGGACTGGCATGACGAATCCTTATGTTCCAACACTTCCTTGCCAAGGCCGAGTACTTCCTTACCGAGTCACCTTTAATGCCATGCCATATGACCCCAAATTATTCTGTGGTATGCCGAGTTGACGATTATGCTCTAGTGTTGAGCTAACTTATTACTCGGCATCATCCTTGCCGAGAAGCCGAAAGATAGAGAATCTGGACTGACTAAGTCATCTCTACTCGAATAACCCCATTTGTCCATACTTTACAACCTCACCAATGTAGCATCACTACGTGTATAGTATTATATGTAGAATCTGTAGCACTAATAATTATTTTCTTTGTATATTCATTTTTACCCTTTTGTATAATGTACATTGCTTCTTTAGGAAATGTCCTTATTGTCTTTTCCCTTTTGGGCAAGTTACCCTAACTTACAGGTATAAATACCCTTGTACTTGTAGCTATAACAGGTAGATTATCTTCAATACACCTTTTAAGTACTTTCTTCCTTATGCAAACACTACTGTTTACTTTCGGCATCACTCTTATCATTTCCCTTAAGTAAGGTTAGGTGGTGAATAACTTCATTGGATCAATTCGTGTATCATATCAAATTGTGTCCATTGGTGCATCGTATCCTTTGGATCTTTTCATGAGTTTTTACTTAGTATTTCATGAGTCATTTTTACCCTTTCGTACCTTTCCCCATTAACCCTTTTTGAGCTTTCTGCAAGCTTAGACCCATCCAGCGACCGGCCTTGTCTGTTCTTAGTCACGATTCACAATAATGATATGTAATACAAATTATGTTAATGTAATATACCGTTTGAACTATTATTACAGTGGAATCGGTATTGAAAATCTAAGACATATAAAGCCTAAGGAAAGATATGTCAAAACTAATAGAGATATGCTTCATTTTTCCATGGTTCATGAAAAGAAAAAGGCATTATTTGTGTGGTGCATATGCAATGATACACCTTATTCTGCATTACTCTAAAGGACTATAATATAATGACACCTGTGTGCGTAAAAATTAGATAAAGTGATATGAAAAAAATTTTACTATAACATAATAAAATTGTGTATTGAAAAATAATGGTAAAAGGTTTAATTTCAAAACAAACTCTAGATTGGTAAAAGTATTTATATTGCAAATCATGTTGTAAACGTAAATTTTTTAATGGACAAGTAATAAAGGAAAAGATTTCAATGCTATTACTTTTCACAACACAAAAACAACCACTTCATGTTGTACATGCACAACCTTAGTAGAAATTGTAAATAGTCTATATATATATATATATATATACATATATATATATTCACTTTGTATATTTGTATTTTTTATTTTTCACTTAGAGTATCTAAGTTTTGCTTCAAGAATACTGAATACCCCCTCCACCCCATTGGTCATTTCCTTTATTTCTCCAACCTTCAAAACCTAGTATCCCTAAATCACAAAAGCTATGTTATTGGATGAGAGTACCCCTTCTTAGAGCATCTTTATTCCTAATAAACTCATTTTGTGTCCTTAAATACTATATCAACACTTTAAGAAACCCTCTTCCCAATGAACTTACCACTTTATTCTTGAGTTCCTTTACACAAATTCCTCAACATTTATAAAATATTTTCGTCAGTCGCACCATTATATTTCAACCAATCAAAAGATAAAAATAATAATAATAATAAGACAGGAGCATGCTGCTAGGATTAAGTGTCTACAAGTCTTTTATTTCTTTGTACACTTGTTACAATTGTGTTGGTTAGTTAGATAGTTAGTTAGTCTTGTTATAGAAATACATAAACAAAGCTATTGGACAGAACTGAGTTAGTTAGCCTTTCATTTTCCAATGTTCTATTACACAAAATGCAAAGCTTTCATCATGCTTCAATGGAGTTCTCTTTTATCCTTCATTTTTCTTGATCAATATTATCAAGCCCCAGATTCAAGGGCTAAGCTATTTATGTTGAAAGTTGCCTAATTAGAGATGTTACAGTTGTTTAGTTTGCTATAATCATAAAAACTCTAACTTAACTTACAATCTATTAGATGTTTTATATATATATATAAAAGAATTATAAATATAAATGCTTATAAAAATATTACAGGACATCCTTGCTCTCATATGAACCTTTAGGATAATAGAGAATCTGATCTTCCACTAAACAGTAAAATGGGTAGTAAAAGCTATTCTAAAGCTAGGTTTTTCCTTAATAACCTACATCTACAATTCCACATCCTGGTATAGGTTCTTTTGTTGGGTTTATGGAAACTCTTATGCACTTAAAATCCTAGTTCATCCCATGCTTTAACTTCATTCACTTGTAAAAAGCTATAGGAGAGTAAGTCAAAGAACTACAAGCTCAGTAAGAGCCAAGAGACAAAAACCATTTATAAGCTGAGCAAAGCAATAAGGTTATCAGTCAATTATTAGAAGAAATGCATAAAAAGCAATATGACATTCGCATAACGTTATCCGATTTGTGGTGAAGTTATAAATATTACACCTATTTTAAACCAAGTTAAGGAGTTTTTGTATGAAGGCTATAGTACCAACATAAAGGTTACGATGCCCTCATGACCAAACCTAGACTTGTACAATAAAGATATTACTCCTTCAGTGACTACCTTCAATTCGACGTCTCCAACCTTATTGTGACCCAAAACACTACACCTGATTAAAAGGTTCAGAATTTAGCAAAAGAATCTTAATTGTTCCCTAGTAGGATGTATGTCCTTTTAAAGTTTTACTTCGTATTTACATTAATCCAGCTAAGAATGATCAATCAATTCGCAAACACATTAAACAGAGTCAATTTTGCAACAGCACAACAAAATATGTAATTCAACTACTAACTAACACTTCGATAACTAATCATAGGTATAGCACATACACAATCAACTACTTCTAGCTACATGCAAGCATATGCTATAGTCTCCAAAATTCCTACTTACCCGATACTGACTCATTAGCTCGTTCCTAAGGTGACAGTTTTTGTAGCTCAAAACCCATGCTTGATTTGCTGAACGTGGGCTCTTCCTCCATCACAATACCCCTACAATCTATCTTTCTCTCTCTACCCCTTTCCTTTTCCTTCTCCCTCTAATTTTAACCTTTTACACAACTTAGTTAGTCAAACAAATGGCTCCAACGAGCATATTATTATAGCCTCTTCTAACCATCTCACTTGAGGCAACTTAATGATTATTCTTTTTTCTTTATTATTTATTATGATAAACTTAAGTAAAATGTAATTCATTTATGTAAGGACAAATGTCCCATGAGGTATATCTTAATGTCCAAGTGTCATTTTCATTTCCTTGTACCATAAGCAATACCACACTAGCTTTACTTGGTAAGTCCACAATTACTTATTTTTTATATTTATTATTATTATTATATTAGGCTCCTTTGAAATGATCAATTCCCAATTCATGATTTCCATATATTCCCTAAAGTGGCAAGGCTTCCTCTAAAGGTCAATTGAAAATAAAATTATAGGTAAGTTTTTATACATTACTTTCATATATACAATGTGTAACACTTTAGTTGTACTTATCATTATTATTAATTGAATCACCATAAATGAATTTTATGTAGTGGTCAAGCATAGCCTATATCGAGTTTCAATTTTTATGGTGTCAAGTTAATTAAGGTTTAATCTAATGAATTAAATTTTTAAATAAAGCTTATGTACTTTAATCCTCTCTTTTTTTGTTTTTAGGAAAAAATTTAATTTCTTGTTAGTGTTCCTTGTAACTTTTTGGATCTTATCATAAAAATTAATGTATTAGGAGAAATGTTTTTGTTAATCTCGAATTCTGAGTTAAATAAAATCCTAAATGGTATCTTCATAAAACTTTAATTACCTTCTTCTAAAATTTACGTGTTACTTTATCTAAGTTTTATTATTTTGTTATAAGATTTAAGTTAATTTAAAGAAGATTTTTCTTCTTCTTCTTCTTTTTAATGTCCTTGATTACTAAGTTCATTTAACAAAATTAAGCTTTTAATGCTAATCCAATCTTCGAAAGTGTTTTGAAGTGTTTAATAAATTATTAACTATTTTTAAGCTAGCATGTTGGAAATATAAAGTATCATACGTCTTTTCATATTATATCAGAGCAATAAGTACCTCACTTACACTCATTTGCTATGTTTATGAATTTCATTTCTAATTCTAATTTGTTCATTTAGGGCTTATTCAAATTAAATCAAATCATGAATAATCAAATTGTAAACAATACTGCTACTATACATAAAGATGTTACCACTTATGGTCCAGTATACATCTTGAATTTGGATTATCCTTCAATGATTATTGGTAATATCATATTCAATGGCTTGAATTTCCTCTCTTAGAGCTATGTTGTAAAGTTAGGGTTAAGTGCCAAATTAAAAATTGGATTTATGAAGGGAATAATTCCTAAGCCTACTGAAGGTTCACCAGATCCGATTAGATGGATAAGAAATGATTACACAGTGAGATTTTGGTTGTTGAATTCCATGACAAGTGAGATTTTACTTCTTCTTTTTTTTTTTTTTCTTTTTGGGTGCTACATCAACTCATGAGTTATGGAAGGAGGTGTTTGAGTAGTATGGTTAAGGTAATGCTCCTATGATCTATCAATTGCAATATGAAATAGCTAATCTAAAGCAAAGAAGTCAATCTGTAGGCTTATATTACAATAGGCTTAAGAGATTTTGGAATGAGTTACAGGTGTGGAATTACTATCCTAGTTGTGAATTTAGGAGAATGAACTATTGCATTTGTTCTTTGGTTGAATGAATTGCAATTTTCGAATCGTGAGGGAAAGTAATTCAATTTATGATGGGAATGAATGAAGGTTTTGAAGCTATACGTAATTAAATCCTTTCGATGAGCCCTTACCTATTATGCATAGGGCATTTCATCTTGTACAATAAGTAGTAATGCATCTCCAAGGTCAGATATACGGAAAAGCACTACAATGAAGCAAACCAAAACAAACAAGGAAAAAGTTATCAAAGTCCAGGCAACTACCGAATGGATATGATGTACCACTTGATCATATTCAACCTACAATCCGTCAAATATGATACACCAGTCCAAACTGAAGAGTCGCTTGCCACTACTCCTTATTAAAGGGAATAGATAAGAGTTGAATTATAACGAGAATACTAAGGTTGCTTAAAGTGAATAATTCTATATTGATTAGTTAATTGTTTGCATACAAGAAAGTGAGGGTTTATATACACATCTATTAGGGCTACTTTATACACATGAAAAGAGTAAACGGTATTCTATAATTAGGTTACATAAATCATACTAAAAGGGGTAAAAAGGGCAAAGAATATTTAGTACAAAAAAGAAAGAATCATTTTGAAATATTATGTCAGAAGACATGTATCACTTAGTGGCTGGATGGGAGAAATATGATACAAAGTAGGCAAAAGTAGAATAATGTTTGTAATCAGGGGCCAACCTGATCTGGATCAGGTTGAGAGCCAATCATTCTAGTAAAGCAGCTAGCTGAATTGGAGTTGAATGCTTGTTATCGGTTAGGGAGCTCAACTCAGCTAATCCTAGGCTACCTTCTAGAATAAGACTTCGCTACTGGGTAGGAGCATATCTGACACATGTGAGGATTTGATAGATAGGTCGGCAGGAGATTAGTTTGGCATAGAGATCCCTGTCTCGGCTTTGGTTTCGAGCTACTATTCTTCGTACAAGTCCTTTGAGTCCTTTAGCTCGACTATGGGTGATTAGTTCGGGAGCCTGATTCCCATTAAGTAGAGAAACAAAAATTTCTTACTAGCATGAGTTCCATGGATGTTGATGTTTGTACATATAATTCTAATAAGGAAAGGGTTATGTCTTGTGAAAAGAAGAAAAGTTGGAATTTTCAAGGAAACAAGTTGTTTTGCAAGTTTTGCAAAGGAGAATGGCACACTATTGAAAATTGTTTCCATATAATTGGGTTTCCGAATTAGTATAAAGGGAAAAGAGTAGTTAAAGGGCAATAAAAGGTCAGTTTTAAATGCAAAAATAAGAAGATTTAATGTAACATAAAGTGATTATTCGCTTGATATGCTTGGTGGTGATATAGGAGCAATAGTAGATTATTCCTTTCAAGGTTCAACTAGTTGGAATATGGATAAGTAGTTGATTTAAAGTATATGCTTCAAGATATTGATAATGATGAAAGAGCACGTTGTTTAAGGAGATTCATTTAGAAGTACAATGGCAAATGTTGTGCATTATGCAAGTATTACTCAATCATCTTTTAATGTTAGCTCTTTGATTAGCAATTTGTGTACTTAGGTTATGGATATGGCTACAACTGATCACATGACCCCATTTAAAACCTTGCTTTCATACTAAAAACCTCTTGATAGTCCAATATTAGTTCTTTCACCTAATGGCACAATAAAGAAGGTCTCCTTTGTTGGTTTTATCATAATAAATTCTCATTTAGTTCTTCATCATGTACTATACATACTAGAGTTCTCCCGTAACCTTTTGTTCATTCATAATGCCATCCTTGACAACAATTTGATCGTTCCTATCTTTTCTTTCAAGACTAGATGCATAAAAGAGTAGTAACTACTGCTTAAGCTAGAAATAGCCTTTATCTCTTGACATAATCAACCAACAAATGCTTTAGGAACAATGAGACTTGTATATAGCATGTGCCTTTTATCTTACTAAGAAAATTCCTTTACAATTGTCACATGTTTGGCTAGGACACACATCCATTTCTAAACTTCAACATGTTGTTCCTTGTAATACTTTAGACATTGATCATTTCTTGTGTGATACTTGTTAGAGATCTAAATTTTACTGTTTACCTTTCCTACAAAGTGATTCCTATTCTCATTCTTTGTTTTATTTGCTACATATTGATATTTGGAGGCCATATAGAGTAGTTTCTATTACAAGTGTCACATTTTGTGTTACTATTATTGATGATTGCTATAGGAGGGTATGGATTTACTTTATGAGTAACAAGTCTCAAGTGTTTGGCATACTCTAGAAATTTTTTGTATATGTTTCTAATCACTTTTCTCTTACTCTCAAATTGATTTGATCGGATAATGAAGCTGAATTTTTGTCATATAGTTGCCAAAAGTTGTTTAATGACTTAAGTATTGTTCACTTGCAAACTACCATATACACACCTCAACAGAATATTTGCTTTGAGTGTAAACATAAACATATGCATGATATGGTTTGAGCTTTAAGGCTTCATCCCAATTTACCTAAATCTTTTTAGGGAGAATGTATTTTGATGGCCACTTACTTAATCAATGAAACACCCATGTCCATTCTAAATTGGAAAACACCATATGAAGTCTTGTTTAGAGAAAAACCCGATATCGATCATCTATGTATGATGGGATGCTTGTGTTTTGTAGCTCAACAACCTGTTTCTTTTGATAAATTTGACCCTTAGGAAGTTAAAGGTGTCTTTCTTAGGTATGCTCATGGTTTTAAAGCTTATGAAGTTCTTGCTTTGGAATCAAAGAAGCTTCTCATTAGTAGAGATGTAATTTTTTATGACTTCTTTCCTTTTGTGAACAATTTAGCTCAATCATCTGATCATTCACTTCCTTCTATATAACTTATACACCATCCTACCCCTTCTCGTCCACAAATTTCCTTTTCTACTGATTATACTACACCAAATGATGCTCATTCCTTATAACATAATTTTGATCTTCCTATTCCAATGCTACAATCTTCTATTGATACTTCTTCAATTTCTGAGGATACTTCTCATACACTTATTCCTAATGTACTATGTGTAAGTCCATTTGGCCTTTTGAGCCTATAGCTTGGTTGAAAGATTATGCTATTACCATTATTAGATAGAATAGTACTAGTTCTATTTTACCATCTTCTTTTCCATTCACTATGTACCCTTACCCTTTGTTTTCTCACCACACACACAACAATTACCCTACTGATTTCATACAATCATTTGCATCCATATTAACAACTAAAGAACCTTATTACCATTCATAAGGTAAGATTAAAGATTGGGTAGTTGCTATGAATAATGAATTAGATGTATTGAAGCTTAAAGACACTTGGGAACTCACTAGTCTATCAAAAGGTAAAAAGGTTATTGGTTGTGAGTGGGTTTATAAAATAAAATATGAACCAGATGGTTATATAGAGCATTATAAAGCAAGGTTAGTTGCTGAAGGGTATAACCAAATTGAAGGCATCAATTATCATGACACTTTTCCATTAGTAGCTAAGCTAGGAACCATAAGAATCTCACTTACTATTGCTTCAATCAAAGGTTGGCCACTTCTTTCAATTAGACATAACAATGCCTTTTTGTATGGGTTTCTTAATGAAGAAATTTATATGCTTCCAAAGCAAAAGCTAGGTCAAGTTTGTTGCCTTAAATATTCTCTATATAGCTTAAAACAAGTCTCACAACAATGGAACATTGAGATTTGTTAGTTCTTACTTAAGCAAGGCTTGCTCGTTTAAAGAATGACTACTTCTTATTTGTTAGACACACTACTGAGGATTTTACTATAGTATTACTTTATGTCGATGATCTCTTGATTACTAGTACAAGTGTTATTGTCATTCAAAGGTTAAGGTAGATTTGCATGAAGCTTTCACCATTAAGGATCTTGGTGAAGCTAGATTCATTTTAAGTTTTGAGTTATGTCGTACTTCATAAGGACTGTTGGTTAATAAGAGGAAATTCATTCTTGTTATATTATTTGACGCGAGTATGATTGGTTGTAAACAAGCAAATGTTCCTTTAACAACAAGTGTTAATCTCTATAAGGATAACAATGAGTTGCTTGAAGAATGTATTGAGCCTGATTTTTCGATTTTCTATTTAGAACTAATTGATTTCTCATTTTCTGATTAATACTAAACCCTAACCCATTTAATATTAATCCTCGACCAAAGAAATTGAGAAATTCCAGCTTTTTATTCAGAAAAATTTAGGAGTCGCCACCTGACCAAAGTCGGGAAAAGAAAAAGAAACCGTAACCAATTGGGTAGATTGATTATAATTTGGCTACCGGTCTTTGATTTCAATTTTGAACGAAGAACTAGAGGGTTCCGAATTCGGGGGCTAACCAATTAAACCCTTAATGGTTACCATTTTCTATTTACCGAAATTAGGATTATTCTTCTAATTATAATATTTAAAATAAATAAATAAATAAATAAAATCAAAAGAAAAAAAAAGAACCTAAGTTCTTATAAATTTTATCGTCGCTCCGAAGGTGTCTACGTACCCGCTAGCCGGGATCAGACGATCGTAGTTCTCTCAAAAAATCTTTAATGTGTTAATTTATTTTAATTTTGAAAACCGATAAGCTTTACGTTCTTAATTGATTCAATTTATTAAAAAAAACCTAAAGGAGTCTTAACTCGTATGTGTTTTTGTTTTATAAAAAATACTCTAACAATCCTATTTTTAAAAGAAAGTCTTTTATGTTATTAATTTTATTTTACAAATGATTTTCTATTTAAGAAATGTTAATAATAAGAAAAAATTTAATCCTAAAAGAAATCCTAAGCTCTATACTACATTTCAACTATCTATGAAAATAAATAAAATATGGCATACTCAATATACATATAGATACACTAATACTAAAGGACTCCATTAGGCTAATATATACATAACTACTTCTATATTATGTTATTAACATCAACAAATAAGGATCTAATAAAATAAAAATAATAATGATATAATGATAACAATAACAATAAATAAATAAATAAACATAATAAAAAAAATTGAAAGAACCGAACAAAGCCAAACCTGGTTGTTGTTCAATGAATCAGTGACAATGGATAGTAATCCGTGGTGACATTGTGGCGTTGGATGAACTGCCTGTATGTGTTGGAGTTTTGTGCATTGTGTTCTCGGGCGTCAGTCTGCTATTCGTTGGACCGTGGCTGGGGCTGATTGCACTTGCTGTGCGTGATAGAGTCGCAGGGTGATTCGTGCAGCGTGTTAGGATTCAATAGACTGTCGTCTGGAGTCGTGTCAATGTAGAGCTGGTGCGTATTATATGTTCAACTGCTATTGCTGTGGACATGTGTAGATTTCTGCCTGTTGTAGACGTGTATGGATTGTAGACAGCAGCAACAAAGATGGATCAGGCTTGATGCTGGATGTGAAGTATTTGAACGGTGGAGTGGTCGGCGTGCTTGGGTTGGATCGTGCGTTGGGTGTCAATAGGCGACGCGTACTACTCGACAACAATAGACTATGAGTTTGTTAATGGAGATAGAGCTAGGGGTTGGTTGGCGTCGACTAACGTGTTCGTTGCTCTGTGTGTTTGGATGTTGCTGACCGTACGTGATCGGATTGTTGGTGAGTGGACGTGGTCTTGCTGTTGGTTAAATTAGAGGGATTGTTGTGCGAAGCGATTGACCAGGGACGTGGCGTTGAGCAAGACTTCAAGAACATCAGGTGAAGGAATTCTGCAGCCGTAGTTGTTGGTCATATGAAGTCTTGAAGGGTGTCATAACAGTGGGCTGATTGTGGGACTGTGTTTTTTTTTTTTTTTTTTTTGTCGCTCAATTCTTGCTGTTTGATTCAATAATTAAACTAGATTCAAATGAATTCAAATTCTATTTAACTAAATTCAAATGATTTAATTAGATATGAATTATGTTTTTATCTCGCTTTTGCAAAGATAGAAAAATAAAGATATAAGTGCCTACTAAGACTCGAACCCAAGACCTCAAATTAAATCTAACCCAAATACTCCGATACTTATCCACATTTAATACAATTAAATTATACTTAAACTACTCAGTTCCTTAAAATAAAATTTTTTTTTAACTAAACTAAAATTAAAACTATTTGTTTCTAATATAAGTTACTTCCTAAAAAATCTTAAAACGTCTTTTTAAAATTTTCTTTTCTTATTTTTTTTTTGTATTTTCATTATTTGTTAAATTTTTATTATTTTTATCTTTTATTAATTCTTTTTTTATTTTTATTTTTTGAATTAGAACCCTTTTTGTAAAAATAAAAATTAAGATTACAGAGAGGCAAAAATTAAGTGTACAGAATGCTTACTTTATCTAATGCTTACTTTATCTAACGCTTATACTCCCAGATTTGTCTTTTCTAGTTGATTATTTGAGTCAATTTTCATCCCAATCGCGAGTAGCTCATCTAAATGCTGCACATAATGTCTTGCATTATTTGAAGGGGAGTTCTTCTCTTGGTTTTTTTTATTCATCCTCCACAACATTGGATTTAGTTTGCTATAGTGATGCGGATTGGGGATCATCTCTCTTTGATCGTAAGTCTTTGACAGGCTCTTTTCTTCTTGATAATTCTTTAATTTCTTAGAAAACCAAGAAGCAACACAAGAGTAATACTTCTAATACAAAAAAATATCAAATATTAGTGCTACAACTATAAACTTCTATGGATTTTCTATATCCTTGTGTAGATGTAGCTACCTATAAGGGTCCATGTGTCATTTATTTATTTATACACTTGCCATAATTGTATTGATAGTCAAGTAGTTAGTTAGACTTGATACAAAAGTACATAAATAAAGCTATCAGTTCATTTTTCTTTGTCGATACATCTTTTTATATTGTTAAGAGGCACGAGCAAATCACCTTAATGCTTAGGAATCGGTGACGGTCCCTTCGGCTCTTGGAAAGCTGGTCAAGAGACGAGTAATAATGATGCTCTTAGTTCTTTCTCGTTCCCCATGTGGGACCCTTGAAAAATCCTCGTTACAAATATCGGTTACCGTGCAGACTATAGCAAAGTTTGAAACTTGGGGATTTAGGTAGCTTAGGGATTCAACAACTTCTTTTGTTGTTTTGTTGTTTGCTAACAAAGTTAGACAAGGAGCAAGCGATTAAAGTTATCTGGAAAAAATAATAAATAAAGTGAACGATGACTCTGTCTAAGCAAGATGGACACGCGTGTTTTGTCACGAGATTTCTCACAAGAATCGATGAAGGAGGGATGATCTCATCCAAATTTCTTTTCGTCTTTTTTTTTTTTTTTTTTTAAATAGCGACAGGTAGTGATTAACTGTGAAAACTCAAGTATATTAAGTTTAAAAAATAAAAACACGAGTAGACAAAATAAAATAAAGAAGAGTGAAAACACATATAACCGAATCTAAGGTTATATAATTAGGGCTTAAAGTAAAAAATCAAAATATTTTTATATGTTACAAGTGGGAGCTGCACTATCATGATTTCACTTTTGAGTAATCCCATTACTTGCGGCAGAAAAAGTCTCCAATTTCTTGTCCTGTTCTCCGTGGTGTCTGGAATAGTATTGGAAGCACAGGTTCTCTATATAAAAAATCCCTCAAACTTAAGCTTTAGTGACCAGAGAGGAGGATGTTTACCATGGATATGCACATCTTAGTGGCATGTATTGTGATTCTTTCCCTTTTTCTTCTGCCTTTGTTGAAGAAGAAGTTCAATGGAGAGAACAGGAACATGCCTCCAGGGCCTCCTAGACTTCCAATTCTTGGAAATCTGCACCTGCTAGGAAAACTTCCACACCAATCTCTGTGGGAATACTCCAAAAAATATGGCCCCGTCATGCAACTCCAACTTGGCAGCATGCCAACCCTGATAGTCTCATCGGTTGAGGCTGCAAAAGAAGTCCTGAAAACTCATGATCTCGATTGTTGTAGCCGCCCCCAATTGGTTGGCACAGGACGGCTTTCTTACAATTACCTCGACATAACATTTGTGCCGTATGGAGATTACTGGAAGGAAATACGGAAATTTTGCGTACTTGAGCTGTTTAACACCAGAAAAGTGCAATCTTTTCAATTT
Source organism: Lumnitzera littorea (assembly GCA_024138015.1). Taxonomy (NCBI): domain Eukaryota; kingdom Viridiplantae; phylum Streptophyta; class Magnoliopsida; order Myrtales; family Combretaceae; genus Lumnitzera; species Lumnitzera littorea. The sequence goes on along the minus strand of JAMXBB010000005.1, from coordinate 36,142,156 downwards.
GTCAGGGAAGAAGAGATCGATTCCTTAGTGGATTCGATCTCTCAGTTGGCTTCCACCGGTACGAAGGTCGATCTAAGTGAAAAATTTATGGCACTAACTGCTAGTATCACTTGTAGAATTGCTTTTGGAAAGAGATTTCAGGGAAGTGAATTTGATAATTTCCGGGAAGTGATTCATGAGGCATTGGCCATGTTGGGAAGCTTCTCGGCCTCGGATTTTTTTCCTTACTTCGGCTGGATTGTTGATAGGATTAGTGGTTTACATAGCAGGCTAGAAAAAAGCTTCTATGCTCTGGATGCTTTCTATCAGCAAGTGATTGATCAGCACCGAGACTCCGAGAAGTCTGATGGAAAGCAAGAAGACATTGTTGACATACTGCTAAGCTTGCAAAAGAATCAAACTGAATTTGGGTCTATGCAGCTTACAGAAGATCATATTAAGGCTTTGCTTATGGTACTCTACTTTTCTTTCTTGACAAATTTTACAATTTCGCGAAATTGCAATTTTGTGCTTATTCTAGCTTAGCTTTCGCTTTGATTCAATCAAGTTCTCAAATTATGGATAGAATCGGACAAACCCAAATTGATTTGTCCTTTATCACCTCTCTCAATTTTCTTGGAGATTCTCTCATTCCACGTCAATCTTTAAAGAACTTAGAAAAAATCACTGGACTTCGTTCAACAGCTATAACATCATAATTGGGACTTGGCTGGTTTAGGAATCTTGATTAAAGACATGTAAATGTTGGGATTTATTAGACAGATATCACCTGCGTACTGTCATGTGATAAAATTTCAAATGATACTTTAGATGAGATGAGATACAGAGGAATCAGGTAGAGCAATATGCCATCTCAGCAAATAACCATGCATTGTAGGGAGCTTAAATACAAGTATCATCTCCGAGACTTGTTGAAACTTGACACCTGATTATGTCCTCCCGGATCATCTCAATGATGAGTTCAACCGATGAAATTAAATCAAGGCCTTTTAAAGTTGTCCATAGGCTTCTAGAAGATGTTTGTCCAAGCATAATAGCTTTTGAAATGACCTATTCAGTGCATGAATCTACTTTGAAAGGTTAAAATTAATCGGCCATGATCAGTTTTAATGCATCCTGTTCTAAGACCAACTTAAGACTTCCTAAATCATCTGGAAGTAATCGCCTTATTATTTGGATGCTATCACCTGTCCAAAACTTTACTTCAATTAATCATTGGGTTTAGCCTATATTAATTTTGTTTAACCCTAAGACACATATAATATGTCCTTTGATAGATCTAAGTAAAATTGATCTCCCAACATGAGCATCTATATTTTAAAAAAAAATGATACATATTTGGTGTCTTTAGTTTTTTTTTTATCATGCAAATAATATTTGGTAATAAGTTATACATTCTCTCTTTATTTAGCTTTACTATTATCTATATTATATATATCTCTTTATTTAGCTTTACTATTATCTATATTATATAATCACCATATGTGATACAAATCATGCTAATGTAATTTACCATTTGAACGGTTGTTATAGTGGAATCGGTATTGAAACTCTAAGGGATTTGGATTTTCTAAAGTTACTTTTTCTTCCTAAAATTATCTTCTTAAGATGCAAACACATATAATCAACGGTTGATATTATAAGGAAAAAATGTATTATTTGATAATTCAAAAATTGAGATAGTCTTAACCATTAAATTTGTAACTTTACCTAAAATACCTTAGAGAATCCATTTCTAGATCTAAGACATATAAAACCTAAGGAAAGATGTATCAAAACAAGTAGAGATATGCTTCATTTTCCATGGTTCATGAAAAGAAAAAGGCATTATTTGTGTGGTACATATGCAAGAATACACCTTATTCCGCATTACTCTAAAGGATCATAATATAATGACACCTATGTATGTAAAAATTAGATAGAGTGATATGAGAAAAATTTTACTATAACACAATAAAATTGTGTATTGAAAAATAATGATAAAAGGTTTAATTTCAAACAAACTCTAAATTGGTAAAAGTATTTATATGGCAAATCATGTCATAAACACAAATTCTTTAATGGACAAGTAATAAAGGAAAAGATTTCAATGCTATTACTTTTCACAACACAAAAAACAACTGCTTCATGTTGCACATGCACAACCTTAGTAGAAATCCTAAATAGTCTATATACATTCACTTTGTATATCTATATTTTTTATTTTTTCACTTAGAGTATCTAGATTTTGCATCAGGAATACTTAATACACCCTCCACCTCCATTGGTCATTTCCTTCATTTCCCTCAAAACCTAGTATCCTTAAATCACAATATCTATGTTATTGGATAAGTGTATCCCTTCTTAGAGCGTCTTTATTCCTAATAAGCTCATTTTGTACTCTTAGGTACTATATTAACATTTCTAGAAACTCTCTTCCCAATAAACTTACCAATTTATTCCCATGTTCCTTTACAAAAATTCCTCACATTTTTAAAATATTTTCATAGATCATAATATTATATTTCAACCAATCAAAAGTTAAAAAAAATAATAATAATAAATTGACAAGGGCATGCTGCTAGGATTAAGTGTCTTTGTGTCATTTATTCATTTGTACACTCGTCACAATTGTATTACTAGTTAGTTAGTCTTGCTATAGAAGTATATAAACAAAGCTATTGTACAGAACTGAGTTAGTTAGCCTTTCATTTTCCAATGTTCTATTACACAAAATGCAAAGCTTTCATCATGCTTCAATGGAGTTCTCTTTTATCCTTCATTTTTCTTACTGTCAAGCCCCAAATTCAAGGGTTGTGCTATTCATGTTGGAAGTTACCTAGTTCAAGATGCAATAGTTGTTCAATTTACTATAATTATAAAGGTTTTAACTTAACTTACAACTTATTAGATTTTTTATATATAAAAAAATAATTATAAATATAGATGCTTATAAAAATATTACGGGGCATCCTTATTCTTATATGAACCTTAGGATAGTAAAGAATTGGAATTTTCTACCAAACAGTAAAATGGATAATAAAAGCTATTTTAAAACTAGCTTTTTCCTTAATATCCCATGTCCACAATTCCACATCATAGGTTCTTCTGTTGGCTCTTGTCTATTACCCCAGCTTTTATATATCAAGTAACTAATTTATATTTTTATATAAATGATAATATATATGTGTGTATATATTGCATACGCATCACGTGCATTGACGCTACTGCTCTTTTTAAGCTCAAGAATAACATCAATTGTTCCTTTTTCTTTTTCCTGTATCTTAGAACATATTTTTAGCTGGAGTTGACACCGCTGCAATTACTATGGAGTGGACTATGGCAGAGCTTGCCAGGAACCCAAGAGTTATGAAGAAAGCGCAAGATGAAATCAGAAGTTGCATTGGAAATAAAAAACGAGTGACCTTAAACGACATCGAACAGCTCAAGTACCTAAATATGATCATCAAAGAGACCTTGAGATTGCACCCTCCAGCTGTCCTCCTGCTTCCTAGAGAAACCATGCATCACTTCAGGATCAATAACTACGACATTTACCCGAAAACTCGAATCCAGGTTAATATCTGGGCCCTTGGAAGAGATCCTAATCTATGGGAGAACCCCCTGGAGTACATTCCAGACCGGTTTTCGGGTAGTCCAATTGATTACAAGGGACAGCATTTTGAGTTGTTGCCTTTCGGGGCCGGCCGAAGAGTTTGTCCCGGAATATACATGGGAATGACGATGGTGGAGCAGACCCTGGCCAATCTTCTGCATTGTTTTGATTGGGAATTGCCTGATGGAATGAAGACTGAGGATATCGACATGCAAGAAGGAGCTGGCCTAAACGCGTACAAGAAACTCCCTATTTGTCTTGTCCCACTAAAGCCTCATCCTGAGTTGAATTCTAAATGAAAGATATGATATACTGTACATATTCGACTGTGAAATAATTATGAAGGTGACTTTGGTATGACAAAATAATGGACAATTTAAGGATTGTAATGTAACTTATCATTAAAATTTAGAAAACAAGTTTGGTTTTGTCATGTAATCCATCAAACTTCGTTTAACTAGCATTCGAGCCTAGTTTTAGACACTAAGCTTTGTATATGGATATTATAAATATTCAGGCTATTTGATAGAAACTATGCTAATGTGATTTACGGTTTGCAAAAACAATTATTACAGTGGACATACATAGGCTTTGAGATAGAAAGCCTAAATAAATTGGTTGGATGTTAGAAAAAGTAGACATAGGTTTCATTTTCTACGGTTCTGGTCTAGTTATCGGTCTCGAATGGAGCAGTACTGGAACCACAGGCTTTCTATACGTACAATCACCTAACTCGAGGTTTTAGTGACCACAAAGGAGAACGTTCACGTGGCTGTGCACATCATAGTGGCTTGAATTATTGTTCTATTCCTTTTTCTTCTGCCTCTGTTGAAGAAGAAGTTCAATAGAGACCGTAAAATACCCTTTCTTTCTCTTTCCTGCCGTGAGACTGTACAAAATTATAAAAGTACTAACACATTACGTGTTTTAATTAGTAGCAAATATCTAACGATATTTAGACACATATTAATAAGATATGTTAGAATTTTATTAATACTAATATGCCACTAATCCATCAATAGAGTGTGTTAATGCTATCGAAACCTTTTTTCATTGAAAAATCCTTATCATAGATATTGGTTGCTGTACAAATTATGGCAAAGTCAGAAACTTGGCGATTCAGATAGCTTGGGGATTCAACTGCTTCTTCTGTTGTTTTGTGTCTGCTAACAAAGTTTGACAAGTTGTCTGAAAAAAAAAATAGCGGACGATGACTCTGTCAAAGCAAGACGGGCACGCGCGATTTCTCACCAAGATTTACCGGGAATTTACATTTGTCTTTTCTTCTTGGTTAACATAACATTATTACTTTCCTCTTTCATCATGATGGACATCGTTATTGTGCAAGAATAACCTTAATAAACTACAGCAAAGTTTGAAACTTGGTAGTATCAGAAATTAAGATTCTTTCCTTCTGATCATGAAATCAGCCCATGCTCCTTGACGATTATGTTGGCTCTTGGTTGAAAAACACGAGGAAGATCTAGTCCTTAACAGAAATTTGTGAAGTGTTATAATTTATATGGATTGAGGTTTATCCAATTGGGCCGAGGCATTTTAACATTCGCTGCCTTTTCTTTGAACATGCTATGTTTAAGTACACGAGCTATGTAACTTCTAAATGAAATCGAATATGAGGGGGTGTTAGTGAGTGGTTACCTAAAAACCTACTACCAATATTATCAAATGTCCAATTATAATTGGTAGTTACATAACACATATACATAGATGTGATATGTAATACCTACTAAATCTTTTTTCCTTTTCTTTTTCATCAGTATTTCATGAATAATTTTATGAATTTTTAAGAAGAATTGATAAAGGGCAAAGTCTGAGGCCGCATCAAAAATCACAGAAGTAATTTATTAAGCAAATTTTTATATATTGTGGGATAATGGGATTCCAAGGTTGCACATGAACTCCTGAAAACTCATGATCTGTAAAATAATTATGGTCACTTTGTTATGATGGAGATTTTAAATCTCATAATGCAGTTTTATCATTAAAATTCAGTAAACAAGATTGTCTGTGTCGTGTAAACAAAAACGAGATGATCTTTGTCGTGTCATTTATTACGATCTTTGTCGGTAAAATTTCCCAAGCTTTTACAGTATGGATTTTCATGGTGATAAATAAGATGAAGCATTGATGCATTAGGAAATCCTTCACCCACTTCTGCTGCTTCACGTAATACGTTTCTGTCTTCTATGTAGAGAAGCTTCGAATAAGCTGGCCAATCCCACCACACCATGGTGTAATCTTTTGTCTAGTCCACCGTTTTTGTCCTCGAAATGGCTATACATGTCGTAAAGGCACAAAGTAATCCCATTGGCTTCAATAATCTAAACCAGACAGCAGCTTCATGAAGTTGTGGAAGATTTGCAAATTTGTAGGCTGCAAAACGTTCTGGTATCTGAGATTTGATCTCTTGGAAGAAATTAGAGCCATGTATAAAGAGAGGTATTAAAAAAAGAAAAAACAAAACAAAACATTTTGATGCATAAATTGAATGCAATCATGAAGTGATGGGGGGAGAGAGAGAGAGAGAGAGAAGAAGGATAAAGAATTTTGACAATTTGGGAAAGTAGAAAAAGAAGGAAGAAGCGAATTGACATATGTTTCATTTTCTATGTTTCTTGTCATGTCATCTGCCGAAAGTGGAATAGTTCTGCATCCACGGGTTTTCTATAAATACAATCACCAAACTTCAGGTTTTAGAGGCCACAAAATACTATCACCGAACTTTTAGGTTTCAGTGACCACAAAGGAAGAAGATTTCTCATGGCTGCGCACATGCTAGTGGCATGTATCATGGTTCTATTCATTTTGCTTCTGCCTTTGTTGAAGAAGAAGTTCAATAAAGAGAAGAGGAACATGCCTCCAGGACCTCCTAGACTTCCAATTCTAGGAAATCTGCACCTACTAGGAATACTTCCACACCAATCTCTGTGGGAACTCTCCAAAAAATATCGCCCCATCGTGCAACTCCAACTTGGCAGCATGCCAACCCTAGTAGTCTCATCGGAGGAGGCTGCAAAGCAAGTCCTGAAGATTCATGATCTTGATTGTTGTAGCCGCCCCAAATTAATTGGCACAGGTCAGCTTTCTTACAACTATCTCGACGTGGCATTTGCACCATATGGAGATTATTGGAGGCAAACGCAGAAAATTTGTGTACTTGAGTTGTTTAGCGCTAAGAAGGTGCAATCTTTTCAGTTTGTTAGGGAAGAGGAGATCCAATCCTTGGTGGATTCAATCTCTCAGGCGGCTTCCACAGGTTCCAAGGTCAATCTAAGTGAAAAATTTATGGCACTCGCTGCTAGTATCACTTGTAGGTTTGTTTTGGGAAGGAATTCCAGCGAAGTGAATTTGATAATTTCCAGAAAGTGATTCATGAGGTAGCTGCCATGTCGGGAAGCTTCTCAGCCTCGGATTTTTTTCCTTACTTTGGCTGGATTATTGATAGGATTAGTGGTTTACATAGTAGGCTAGAGAAAAGCTTCTACGCCCTGGATGCCTTTTATCAGCGAGTGATAGATCAGCACCGCAAATCCAAGAAGTCGGATCAAGAGCAAGAAGACATTGTTGACGTGTTGCTAAGGTTGCAGAAGAGTCGAACCGAGTTTGGGTCTATGTCGCTCACTGAAGATCATATTAAGGCCTTGCTAATGGTACTCCGCTTTGCTTTCTTGACAAAATTTGCAATTTTACGAGAGTGCATTTTTGTGCCTATTACTGGTTTAGCTTTCCCTTTGATTAAATCAAGTTCTCAGACTATGGACTGTGTTGGGTTAAGTCGGATTAAGGCCTTATAAAAAATCACTAAACCTAGTTCAACAGCTGCAACATCATAACTCAGGCTTGGCTGGTTTCAAAATCTTGATTAAAGACATATAAATATGGGGATTGATTTGGCACACATCATGTACGTGCAATATGAATCACACACTTTATGTGATGAGAAAGTGATTTGTGAATTGGAATTACGCTTCAGGTAGGACCAGCCATCAATATAATCTCTAAGATTTGAAACTTGATAGCTAATTACATCAGCTAAAAAAAAAAAAAAAAAA
>JAMXBB010000005.1:36118384-36133988 GCA_024138015.1 Lumnitzera littorea | reverse complement strand
TCTTATACCTACATACATATACATGTATATGTATGTAGGTATAAGATAAACAAGGTTTTCCATAAGTTTCTCTATAATATCATATCTTATAATTTGGAAAGTTAGAGGATTAATAGCAAATCACCTCCCCATATTGAGCAAAAGAGACCCACCAAACATAGAATGAAGTTAGGAGGATTGCACTAATGAACAAAAGATTAGCAAACAAAAAGAAATTTCCTTAGGCAACTTACTCCCTTTACCTAGCTTAAATTACCGCAACAAATCAGTTAAGTACCTTTTGTATTTTATAATATCATCTCATGTACTCATTTTCATTAGTTAAAATTTTATCTTTTAATTTTATTCATGATCACATAAATAGTGCCTATGATCATTTCTTAGTAGATGTACCAAGTAATGATTAATAACAAAATTCTAAGTATTGAAGTATGTCAAAATAATAATAACACATGGAACCTCTTATTCACTTTAGGACCCATTGCAAACTGCATAAGAATGATAATTTACTTAAATAATATCACACATAATATACATGCACATTGGTGAAAAGAATGAATACATGTATACATGTATTATATACACTTTACTATACTATATATTATCTAGTTGTGTAATAGACATAATCTTAAGATATCTATGTACACATATATATGACTAACTTATATCATATAGAACAAGCATAACTATAATATATATTTACATGCAATATAAGCATAGAATATGATTTCTTTCGTACCTTACTATGATATATCTTAGTATAGCATTAAACTCTTTTCAGTATATATTTATGCAATGGGTATATGCATAGCTATATATTCACTCAAGTAGGACTATATTTCATAACATACCTCGATTTTAGTTAAAGCTATTTATATGTGTGTAAACATATGTATGCTAAAATATATTATTTATTGCTATATATTTAATGATGATGTAAGTTTGACTAAACTATACTACGATGGAAGATATATTATTAACATTCGATAGTAACAATATAGTTTTAAAAAGTTCAAATAAATATATAAACTATACTATCCTTATAAAAGAGGAATAAAGTGTTTGTTATAACAATATAGAGAATTCAAACCTTACGGACGAAGCCACAACAAGGGATAAGGAAGATTGATACCAAGTAAGTAGGATTGTAGAGACTAGAATATATGCTCACTTATAGTCATAAATAGTTGTTTGTACGCATGCTATACTTGTGCTTGGTTACTAAGGTGCTAATTAGTAGCTTAGCTACATGGTTTGCTATATTGCTTAACCCTGTTTAGTGTGTTACAAATTAATTGATTTCCCTTAATCAAACTAATTGAAATACGAACTAAAATTATAAATAGATGTGTATTACATCCCACCAAAGGACGGTTAGGTTTCTCTAGCTAAATTTTAAGGTCTTCATCAAGGTGCAATGAGCTAGCCTTTTCCCACCCTTAATTAAACTAAGTGATAGGAGAGGAGATAGAAGCAAGGTTATAGATATTGGTTCGTAGGTGGTCATGAGAGGAGTAAGGGTCTCCATTGCATAAGCCCAGAATTGACCGTAAGGGGCATTGTGGCCTTTATGATTAGCATTGTGGCCATTATATTGTAACTCCTTAACCTAGGTTAAAGTGGGTGTAATTTCTCTTCCTGATAGAATAGATAACTTGTGTGAATGACACATTACTTGTTCATGCATTACACATAATGACTTATTGATAACTTGGTTAATTCACTTAGCTTGTATATGCTTTTTGTCTCTTACCCCTTACCGAGCCTGTAGTTCTTTAGCTCATTCCCCTATAGTTTTTCTACAAGCTATTAAAGCTAAAAGTATTGGATAAGCTAAGATCCTGAGTACATGAAAGTTTCTACAAAACCAATAAGGAAACCTATGCTAGGATGTGAACGTAGGTTATTATGAAAGAAGCTATTAGAATTACTTTTACTACCTATTTTACTATTTGGTAGGAGATTCCAATTCTCTATGATCCTAATGGTTCATGTGAGAATAGAGAAATACCCCATAATATTTCTATAAATACATATATTTGTATTTTATTCTTATAGAACATCTAATCAATTGTGTGTTAAGTTAAAACCTCTATGATTAAAGTAAATAGAACAACTATGACATCTCGAACTAGGCAACTTCTAGGATCGATAGCATGGTCCTTGAATCTAGGGCGCAACACTCTTTATTGTTTTGATGATAGCAAAAATGGATTAAAGATGTTTAACTAGTGCATTAAGTATATGAGATAGTATGAACAGCTAAGCATATGAAATGAGTCATGTTAAAAGAATTAGAGGATGAATCAAAGAATAGATCAGTAAGCCTAGACAAAATAATATTTTGACAAGATATTACAAATCACATGACAAGTTAGATTATTGACAAATTAAAGGCCTAGCTCCATTTATTAGATCTATTTAGGTAATATGTCCAATGAGTTTTACTAAATAAGACATATATCTACGAGGATTAAGGGTGACAAATGATAGGAATCGAGTCACTGAACTACTAAACTGAGCCCAAGCTCAATCTCTTGAAGGAATGATAAAGCGAATCCACTCATTCTAACCTAAAGTCAAAGAAGTCGAGTTAATCTAGACTGTTGACCTACTAGCTCACCCAAGTTGAACTCTCCCAAGCCTATCAATTATCTCTAACGACCTACCTAAGGAGCATCCAAGCAATAGCTTGGCTCACCCAATCACTTACTTGGCTGACTGGACTTTAAGTTTCCCAGAATATGTCAAAGACAAGTTCACTACTAAAGAATCTTCAATTCCCCTTGATGTCTCTACTAAGCAACAACCCAACTAGTCATACAATTTTGTTTGTTCTACCAAAAGCCCAGCCACTGGCTGTTAGCTTTGTGTTCGAACAACTAAGTAAAAGCATCTACAACACCAATCACTCGTTTTCTTGATTTTTCACTTTTACCCTTTTTCATTCCTTGTATTTTACTTCTTTTAGATAATAACTTTTTTGTCTTTTTCATTTTTAGAAGGTTGCCTTAAATTATCAGGTATAAATGCCCTTATACATTGTAGCCGTAACAATTATCTTTTTCACTTTTCCCTTTCGTAAGCTACAATGCTTACTTCTACCAAAACTCTTATCCTATCTCCTTGGCAAGTTTAGGTAGTGAGTGACCTTACTAAGCTACTCATGTATCATAGCAAGTTAGTTTATGAGTCTATGGAGATTCCTTGGTACGTAATATCCTTAGAATTGTTCATGGGATTTTACTTTATTTACTTTTCATTTTCATGCTTTCTATCTTTGTTTTTGGATTTTTAGTGAGTTCAGACCCACCCCCAATACGATTGACCTTGTCTACTCTTGCTATAGCCTATCATTTTGATATCAGAGTGGAGGTTCATTTGGGTAAGTTACGTTTTAAGCCCTGTTATTGTTATGTTGTGGGTAATGTTGGTTATGGTAGTGTGTTGTGGTTGTATAGAGGTTAGCTGTAATGTTTTTGTAATTAATGAAAGTTATATTGTTGTCATGTGATAACTATTGCAAAGTACTCTATTTTACCCTATTTCAAGCTGTAGGAAATAGAGTAGGTTCCAATTGGGTTGTATTGTCCTTTAAAGTAGCCATATGAAGTTGAGGTCTACTTAGATTTAAATATTTGAGTATAGAAGTGTATGTATGTAGAATAGCTAGTTTGAAAACAATGATTATTATCTTTAGGAACATTAAGACCTCGAGTTTGTTGTTGAGTTCGCTGTGGAAGCAATACTAAGTTAAGGAAAGAATCACTTATTTAAGTGTAAATGCTGGTATTGGAGATGATAATAGTAGTATCATCCACAATGGTTGACAACCCTAAAACACTCCTAGAGGTATAGATAAACGAATTGATGAAATGGATAACTTAATAGTTGACCTAACCAAAGCTATTCACGCATTAGCTCTTTAACTAACTAATGCCCCTCATAACATTCCTCAAGCTACCCAACTAGCAAAAGGATAAGTCATAGCTCAACAAAATCAAGGTGAAGGAGTAAGATAATGTGTATGGAGGAGAATTGACTTGGGTAAAGTAAATGATGAAGATGAAGAAGAAGAGTATGTTGAAGTAGAAGAGCGAGATTGAGTACACCATGCTACTAACCTTGTGAAGCTTCAAATTCTAAGCTTTAATGGTTTTGGAGATGCTAATGGTTATCCTAACTGGGAAGAGAAAGTAGAGTAAGTCTTTGACTATTACCAATATGAGGACCATGAAAAATGAGAGCTGCTAATTGAATTCTCAAGCTATGCTACGATGTGATGGAGAAACTTTTAAGCAATGAGAAGGAGAAAAGGATATAGAAAGGTTAGCACCTAACCTAAGATGAAAAGAGTCCTCAAAAATAGATTTATGCTAAATACTTACTTGCAAGAAACTTTTTCTTGGCTTCAAGAGTTGAGGCAAGGAAGTTGAACTATCGATGAGTATGTTTGAGAGTTCCAAATGCTCATGATCTAATGTGAGGTTAATAATCCATCGACTTGAATAGTATCCAAGTTCCTTATTGGGTTGAGGAATGACATGCGAGATATAGTGGAGCTTCAACAATTTACTACATTGGACGAGGCTATAAGGATAGCCCAACGTATGGAAAGATAAAGGAGAAATAGCCCGATCCGGCCTTAGATTAGTTGAACTATTTAGAATAGCTGACTTAATCAAAGTAGCAAGTGAACTCTACAAGGTACTGACTCTAGTAAGAGAATTGATGTTGTATCCGAGTAGAAAGGTTGCACTACTAACCAAGAATTGCCGAAGAGGTCCTATGAGAAGGGATAAGGGTTTGGAGAAAAAACAAGCCAAATCAAGTGCTTCAAGTGTTAAGGATTTGGGCACATGGCTACCTAATGTCCAAACAGGCAAACTATGATCATTAAAGGTGATGCCACTAAGGTTAAAGTAAATAGTACTGATGAAGAACCTAAAGAGAGATGAGAGTTGGATAAGAATGTTAAAGGTAATGAGGAGCTAGTCAAAGAGGATGTGTTTGTTAAAGACTCAGACATGCTAACTTTGGACTAAGGAGGAGTAAAGAGAGAATCTATTCGACATCACATGCAAGGTGAATGAGCAAGTATGTGCACTTATAGTTGACAGTGGAAGTTACACTAATGTAACATCTATTAACCTAGTTCGGAAGCTTAATTTGACAACCTTATCACATCCCATACTGTACAAGTTACATTAGCTAAATGAGAAGGAAGCATTGCATGTTACTCAACAAGTACTGTTGTTAATCTCAATTGGGAATTATTCCGATGACATTCTTTGTAATGTATTACTTATGTGTGCATCACATGTATTGCTAGGCCGACCTTAGATTTTTTATTGAAGGATTATTCATGAAGGGTTTCGAAATACGTATACGTTTGAGAAAGGTGGAAAGAAGATCACTTCAAATCCCTTAACCCCCAACCAAGTGAGCAATTTATAATCTAAGTTAGCTTAAGGATAAAAGAAGGCTTTGGTTCTAACTTGAGCTAAGCTTTAAGAAGCCATTAAGTCTAACATGTCGACCTTCCCACTGATTAAAAGGCTGTTAGAGTTAAAGGAGCAAACTATGTTACCCGAAGAAGTTCGAAAGTTATTGGATGAATATACCGACTTGCTTCTCGAGCAGTTGCTTAAAGGATTATCCCCTTTTCGAGGCATTGAATACTACATTGGCTTCATACTTAGTGCTACTCTACCAAACAAGCCTACTTATAAGATGAACCATAAGCAAGTTGTCAAACTCTATAGATAAGTCAATGAGCTGTTGAAGAAAGGATATGTAAGAGAAAGTCTTAGCCCTTGTGCTATGCCTACGTTACTATTGCAGAAAAAGGGTGGTACTTAGTGAATGTGTATGGATAGTAAAGCTATGAATAAGATCATAATCAAGTACAGGTGCCCTATTCTAAGGCTAAAAGATATATTAGATGAGCTAAGTGGTGCTAGAGTGTTCAATAAGATCAACTTGAAGTCAGGATACCACTAGATTCACATGAGACAAGGAAATGAATAGAAAACTGCGTTTAAGACTCAACATAGTTTTTATGAATCGATGTTAATGCCTTTTAGCCTATCAAATGCCCTAAGCACTTTCATAAGGTTGATGAATCATGTCTTGAGAAATTTGATCAAAAAGTGTGTCATAGATTACTTTGATGACATCCTTGTGTACAATGCCGACCGGCTAAGCCATTTTAACCATCTCCAAGCTGTATTTGATGTGTTTCAAGCCGAGTAACTATTCAATAACTTGAAGAAGTGTTGTTTCCATTAGGAGGAAGTAGTTTTCTTAGTATATGTAGTTGGTAGAGGAGGCTTATGAGTCAATAATCAGAAGATCTAAACAATTTTCTAATGGCTAACCCCAACCACTTGTGCTGAAGTGAGAAGTTTCCATAAACTGGCATCTTTTTACCAACAATTCATTAAAGGTTTCAGCACCATTGTTGCACCATTTACTTAGTTGACAAAGAAGAATATTGACTTTAATTAGAGAGAGAAAGAAGAAAGAAGTTTAGTCAAGGTGAAAAGCTGACCTGTTGCCTACCATAGTGAGAAGTTACAACAACCATAGTTAAATTATTCAATATATGACAAAGAACTCCTAGCACTTATGCGAGCACTCCAAGTATGGCAACATTATCTATTGCTAAGAGAATTTGTCATTTATATCAATCATAAGTCCCTAAGCCATATCAAAAATCAAACCAAGCTATCAAAAAGACAAGCACGATGGGTTGAATTCTTAAAAGGTTTTAGTTTTATGATCAAGTACAAACAAGGAAAAACTAATGCAGTTACTGATGCCTTGTCAAGAAGACATGTCCTTCTCACTAAGCTATAAACTAGACTCTTGGAATTTGTAAGCATTAAACAACAATATTCTCAAGACCCTCATTTTGGTCCTATATTTGGACAATGTGAAGAAGGAAGAACAATAGATGACTACCATGTGAAAGATGGATATCTGTTTTGGGGAGGCAAGTTATGTGTGCCAACCTATTCTTTGAAAGAGTTACTAATGAGAGAAGCTCATTTTGGTGAACTTTCTAGACATTTTGGAGAAAGAAGAACATATGAGTTGTTTAATGGTAGATTCTTCTGGCTTAAGATGTAGCGAGATATGCATCGGATTGTTGAGAATGGCCACAATCTGAGTTAAAGAAAGGAAAGCAATGTCTTTACCCATCCCAACTTAACCTTGGAATGAGTTGAGCATTTTGTCCTCGAATTACCTTAGATTACCTAAGGCAAAGACTCTATTATGGTTATTGTACATAGATATAGTAAGATGGTACACTTTGAGCCCTGTACCAAAATTAACGATGGTTCGGCTATTATTTTTCTCTTTTTGTAAGAGATTGTTCGATTACATAGCGAGTTGATAAGTGTGGTTTCAGATTAAGACCTAAAGTTTTTAAGTCATTTCTGAATGACTCTCTAGCATTAAATGGGAACCAAACTCCTTTTTAGCACTACTTACCACCCTTAGATCAATAGCCAACTAGAGGCTATCAATTGCACTTTAAGTTCATTGCCTTAAGTCATAGTAAGGAAGAACTTAACTAATTGGGATGTCTATTTGCCCATGGTGGAATTTACTTACCACCAAATAGTATACAATACCATCAAACAAATGCCTTTTGAAGTCGTCTATGACTTCAACCTAAAGTTACCCCTTGATTATGCCCTAACACCCATGTCCAAACGAGAAGACCTTAACACGAGAGCCTGAGCATAGTCCCTTCAACAAATCTATCAGAAGGTTGCCCAGCAAATTGATCAAGCTACTAAAAAGTTAAGGGAAAAGGGTTAAGGAAAGAAAACAATATAGTTTCAGCCTTACGACTTAGTATGGTAGCACTTAAGCAAAGAAAGGTTTCCAAGAAAGAGGAAATACAGGTTGTCCACCTGAGCCGAAGGCCCTTTCATAATACTCCAAAAGATCAATGAAAATGCTTACCAATTGGAACTACCTAAAGATTATGGAGTTTCTAATACTTTCAATATTACCGACCTTAGCCCTACCAACTTGAAGGAGAATAGAATGAAGGCCAACCAGATTTGATCCTAAATCCAAGTCAACCTAAAGGGGATGATAAGAATCAAGCCACTAGACCAGTGACCCAAGCTCAAGTTTTAGGTCTTAAAGGATTGACAAAGTGGATCCTCTCATTCTAGCCTACAACCAAAGAAACCAAGTTAGTCAAGATTGCTACCTACCTCCTTGCCTAAGTTGAAGTCTCCTAAACCTATCAATTATCTCTAACTGCTAACCTAAGGAGCATCTAAGCAATAGTACATCTCACCTGATCACCTGCTTAGTCGACTTGACTCCGAGTTGCCCAAAGCATGTCTAAACCAAGTTTACCTCGTATGAATCTTTAGTTTTGCTTAGATTCCCCCTTGGGAAATAACCTAACTAGTCATACAATTTTGTCCGTTCTACCATAAGCCTAGCCATTGGCTACCGACTACGTGTTCGAAGGACCACGTAAAAGCATCTACAGCACCAATCATTCGTTTTCTTGATTTTTCACTTATACCCTTTTTCATTCCTTGTATTTCACTACTTTTAGATAATGCCCTTTTTGTCTTTTCCATTTTTAGAAGGTTGCCCTAAATTATCTAGTATAAATACCCTTATATATTATGGTAGCAACAATTATCTGATATTGAATATACTGCATTTTTCCCTTTTGTGAGCTACTGTGCTTACTTCTATCATAACTTTTATCCTATCCCTTAAGAAAGGTTAGGTATCAAGTGACCTCACTAAGCCACTTGTGTATCATATCGAGTTAGTTCATGAATCTATGGAGATTCCTTGATATATCATATCCTCGGAATCGTTTATGGGATTTTACTTGATTGACTTTTCATTTTCACTCGCTCCATCTTTGTTTTCGGACTTTTAATGAGTTTATACCCAACCTCAATACGGTTGACCTTGTCTACTCTTGGCATGACCTATCAACAAATTTCATTTATTTCAAGATAAGTTTATTTAGATGGCTTATGATAGGATTTATTAGATTCAACCTTATAAGCTTATTACAAATATATCTTCGAGTTATAAAAAATATATTTTCGAGTTATTTGTCATATTTCATGAAGTTTAAAGATAATTTCATGGGTATAAAGATATCGGGTATAATCTTAAGTCATAGATAAGGATATGCAAGTAGATAAAGCTCAAGGATAAGGCTTTTGCCAAAAAATAACAGCAACTTTTTTTATATTCAATTTTAAAGCATAGATATGGAGAGGAGTTTTTACAAAATGAAGATCAAAATAGCAAGATAATCTATCACGTTATAGTATAAGTGATCGACAAAGAATTATCTAAAGTATCAAGTTCAAAATTTAAAATAATAGCTCTTGAAGATTTACTCCAAGATTTAGGAAGAGATATATTAGCTTCTAAATTTCAATTTCAAAGGACTATGCTAAAGTAAGAGAGACACGCATAAGTTTGTGAAAGCAAATTAACAACGACATCGGAATTATTCATTAGGAAATCATTATTCAAATTTTGAAGCAAATGGCTAGAAGTTTTGGTTCCATAATTCATGGGATAAGAATATTCAAACGACTACTTGAATATATTTTAAATTTATCAAGATAGTCTCTACATCTTTAGTAAACACACTATCTAAAGAGTAAATAAAAGCTGAAAAATTCAAAAGTTTAAGACACATAGTTTTGCAATTTCTATCTATTATCTTTACCCTCTTGAAAGAATCAAAAGCTAAATCAAAAGATCTGTCGATCATACAACTTTCATTTTTACATTATTTTCTATGCTTATTCTTAGAGGGTTTCTGTATTTACTCCTCACAACTATGATAAACTCTTATCTTTTGAAAGTTTGGTTGATTGTTAAAAGAGAGTTTACTATTGTACTCTATAGATCTATATTAAACAAGAGATAGCCTAAGGAGATAGAGCAGAGAGTCTAAATTTTAATCTATCTATTTAATTGAAGTCTTTAAAGTAGATGGTACAACGACACTAGTGTAGAATATTAGGTCCCTAGTAGTGGAGTTGGAAAAGTGTTATTGGTACAAGGCCAAAGAAACATAATTCAATCACTTGATCTTCTCACTCCCTTACTCCTTGTCCTTTTGCATTTTAATTTATTGTTTCATATTGTTTTCTACACCATTTGCATTGAGTAAGCAAAAGGGGACATTTTAATATCTATCTTGCAAAAATTTTTAATTTTATAAAGTAACTGATTCACTCCCTTCTTGGTTACTTCCATGACCTATATATAATATATTCATTTGTTTTACAATTTTAGAATAGTTTGGTGAGCTATACAATAAATAATCTGTAAGGTATTAGAAAAGGAATTTTTATAACTTCTATGTAGTATCAAAAGGAACTAGCTTGTATGTGATATCAAAAGGAACTATAAGTACCAAAAATTATTTAAGTAGTAGATAACATGTCACGCTTGAAACTCGAGGAGTTATAATAGTCTCACAACATAAATCGACTTAAGATAGAAGTTAACCCCTAAGTTGCTATCATAAATACAACATACACATGGCATACTCAACTATTTTTGAAGTAGTTAGGTAAACACTTGTAACATATTGAACTTGTGAAATAATTTTGTAAAACACTTATATTAGAGTAATGATAGTTCATTGCTTTGAAGATACATATGTGTTTACATAAAAAGATTTAAGTTTTCAAAAGAAACTTTACAACTCTACAGGTTGGTATTTATATAGCTTTCCTACAACAAGAAAAGAAAATAACAAAAGAAAAGAGTAGATGATCCATTCATCTTCATGTCCTCACTCCCCAACTTATCGAATACTATCTTATAGATGAATATAGCATGACATATTCAAGATCTACATAGTACTTGCAAAACAATCTATTGGAACGTGACTATAACTAACTTAGTGAGATGGGACAGAGTTATAAGAGTATAGCAAATAAGCTAGGTTATTAAACAATAAATAAATGTGTTGCATCAAGCAAATGAAAGTTCATTGCACAATATTTAATCGATCCATTATGAAGTTAGATAAATTACATCCTCTAACTCAAATTGAGGAGTTTCAACGTAATATTACTAGACCAAATCCGAGCTTATAAAATGGAGAACATCCTCCTCTTTACACAACATTTGAACTATAGTTCTCAACTTTACCACAATTTACTCTCCTATTACTTAATTCAACTAAGAGTGAAAAAGGATCATTTCTACTATCCTCATTGAAATGTCAATATATAGTAAAGCACCCTATATGTTACCCCTAATGGGTTGCTATGAATGTTAGGTTATAGTTTAAAGTCCAATTAAGATTAGTCCAATTTATAGGTGATCAACTAAGTTTAAGATAAACCAATCAATGTAATGTTAATCAGGAAACACCATAAGGAGTTCATCTCCCAACTAGCAAAACAATATCTCAAACACACACATAGTATGCGCAACAAACAATTTAACTTCAACCGCAAATAAGTACTCTTATTCTACTAAATATCCTACAATGATACTCAAATATGCCATGAAACACTAATCCTAACTTACGTGATTTTGACATGTGTTAGGCTTACATCTCATGCTCATTTCCTTCACAAATCCCTAACATTCAACACAATTATCTTAGTTCTTACTAAATACAAAGTATATGAAGTTATTTTACTGATTTAAGTGTGATTGTGATTTGGTTTATGCAAGTTTAATAAGCCATTTATTAAGTTCCAACTTAGTGGTGAAGTCTTTGAATAAGGTTTTGCATGTATGTGTAATATAAAGTTTTGGTTTAAGAACCCTCTGATAAAGTATCAAACATAAGTCCCACTAACAAGTAATCTTCTAACCAAGCCTCTGAAGCTATTTTAGCTGAATTTCCTACACGAGCAAACTCTCTAAACAAGTCTCTAATCCTTAAGTTAAGTTTCTCTTTTTCCAGTTTAACCCTTTGATGAAGCCTAAATTGTATATTTAAGTCACTCACTTTTGTATTATTTCCAATTCAAACTCATTATAACATATCAAATCAACTTTTCATCAATCTAATTAACACATCTCCACTATAATTTCTCAACTCCCAAACTTTACTTTAAGTAAAACAAGCCTAAAAACTACCAGTTGTAGCATATCTTTACTTCCATTCAAATCTACTCATCTCTAGAATTAAACTCAATAAGATTCAATATAAATTAACTCCATAAATAAGTACAAATCACTTTCATTAAGATTACTTAAATAAAAAATTTGAAAAATAGCATTTTTGTATCTAATGGCCTAAAAGTTCATAAAAATTTTAGAAAATATTTCTAGGAAAAATCTCTTCATAGCATTCTTTCATAAAGTATAGTGATATCCTAGAAAAAGTTTGAATTTAAAACAATGTTAGTAATGGTATTTAAAGCGATTGAAAAATCAAGGTAGGTTTTAGCAATTTCTAAAAAATAGTATATATTAATGTAAAATTTTACAAACCAACATTTTTCTCAAATTATACTCAGGAATATTTTAGAATAAATTTTCTCATAGTTTTGGACTTAATTTAACATTTTTAGTAAATAAAAGAAAATCACTTAATTATTTTGAACTTACTGAAAATTGGCCATTACCTCATGTTGGCCCAACTCGACACCACTTCTACTGCCACCTTGCAATGGTGGTTTGTACCCAGTAGCCTCTTAGATCCCCAAATTATCAATTCGCTCGGTTTATACTATTTTGATCTAATTTTTATAGGAATTTTCCTACTGCTTTCTTTCACTTCCCTAGAATTTTCTCTAAACCTTACGACATTAAAGAACTTGCAAAGAGCATTTTTTTGGAATTCTTAAACTTGCATGTGTGAAATGTCTAATTTTCTCTTCCCTCAAAGCTTAAGTACCCCCACTAACTTAACTTACAAGGTATCCTAAGTTAGCTATCTCATAATCAATAGCTGACCTTAAGCTATGCCATGCCATACCAACTCTACTAATCCCCATCGAGTTTATATATTTTAATCATTTTTTAATGTTTTTCTTAATAATTTTTAGTTAATTTTACGTAATTTTAGGTATTTTAAGTAACTATGGGTATATATTTTTACATAATAATTATACTTAGAGTATTTATATAACTTTTATATATTATTTTATGTCATTTTAAAATTTTATAATTCAACTAATTTATCTCTAAGGTTTAGTTAGTCTTTGACCCTAAACCGTATGTTTTCAATACATATAAAGTAATTTAATAAAATTAGCTATTTTTGCTATAATATTATTATTTTATTATGTATTTATATTTCGAACTCATGGGGTATCCTTGATTGACTTTTAAAATTTACTCATGAAGTGTCAACTTAATCAAGTTGCCTTTACGAATGTCTTAAATTATCAGCTTGGAACTGAGTCATAAAATATGGTGTTACATAACACCTTGCTAAGTGTGAAACAAGAAGAGAGAAAAATGGAAAAAGGTGGTTGAACTTCTCTACACATCTATGTTATCTTCTTCTCCCTTCTTTTTCTTTAATCTATTTTTTTAAACTTGTTAATATAAATTGTTTATTCTACATTTACCATTAACTTTTGCAACAAACTAGTAACAAGGGAAAACAAAAAAGAAAATTTATAATCATATAGTAAAATTCTATGCAATTGCTTCTATGATTCATAGGATTCTTTTTTTTTTATTACTTACTTTTAACGGTACATTAGAGAGCTCAATGTCACAAAAGACAAAGCAATTGAATTGGTGACATGATTTAGAACATGCATTTGATTAAGATAATACTAGCAATTGCTAACATGATAAGATAACATGAGACATCATACGACATAGTTTTAAACGCGATTATAAGGAGAAAACATGACACACAATACAGCACATGACAAGAAGATATGATTATGGTAGAAATGAACACAACTACATTGTAACTTGGTTATTTGTGATCTCTATTGAATTTCACGTGTTTTTGACACGAACACAAATTTGATACAAAATATAGATATGGGCACTACCTGCTAATAAGAATTGTTAGCTTGAATCATAAGAACTTGTAGAATGATAAGTTTAAAGTAGAGTTCCTAAGTATTATAAAAAAGCATATTCTTCATCTTTTATCAATATTTTAAGGTGTTAGCCTATCCTCATTATGGAATAAATGTTTATTGTTGATACCAATTCTCATCTGGCTTAGGGCCCAACATACGAGGAAGTCTACTGAGAAACATGCTGGTAAACAATGAGCTCGTCCTCTATACTATGACTTGCTCTATAAGCCTACAACATCTTACCCGAGTAAGTCGGCTTAACTACTGAGCCTATACATGCCAACCAACTAGCATTAACTTGGGTCTCAACTCATCCTTGATTAAGCACCACCTACCTCCTCCCCTCTTAAGTGTCCTAACTCCTCCTTTATCTTTAGCACCGATTTTCCACTACAGTCCATTAATGGTCATTTGACATCCGTGGTATAGTCGGTACACCTGACACCTCTTGCGAATGTTAGAGCTCTAAGTTATAGATTTAGTTATTAGATTGATCACCTGATCACCTTCAAAGCTGCCTAGTCTCCACTACAACACATGTTGCCTGCCGGCAACCAATACGAGCAAGCCCTAAATAGTTATGTGTCCAGGTAATCCCTATAAAAGGTACCAAGCACCATGAGGCAGGGAGATTTCGTTCAACTCTATCGGCTCATTTTCCATATGCAATCTTAACTTTCAACATCCAACACACACATTAGACAATCTTAACCTTGGGTTCTTAGTGTTTGTCTCTTCTTTTCCTTTGTTCTTATTGTTAACTTAAGCATCGAAAGGTCTCCATGATTACACCCATAGGGGGCTTTTTACAGGAATCAAGGAACAAGAGGTAAGAACTAAGCTCAATCTATCCAAGCTTTGCTCGAGCCTACTCATTCCTAGTTGATTCAATTATAGTTAATATTTATATTATTTTTTTCAATGTTGTCAAACTTGGACTTAAGGGTAAACTCGGGAACAAGAAGGAGTTAAGGGTCAAAAGGGTCAATTTAGGGTTGAATCGTGATTAAACTAAGGTTAATAAGACTATTAGAATATAGCTCATATTTATTTATAAAGTAGTAAAATTATCCATATTGTTGAGATTTGAAAGTTAGTAGCTTTTTACAATTTATTTTTTATTCTTCTAGGATCTAGATTTATTTTTATGGAAAATTGGTGTATTCTCTTAAAAAATTAAAAAAATTTTAACATCCTAACCTGAAACCTAGCTAAGTCTTATAGAAATCAAGTTAGATTAGTTGAGTCAATCAAATTATTTAACTAAGATTATGGTTAGTGAGGGTCAAATAGGCACCTCTCAAATAAGATCAAACAAGGTTGAACTAAGCGAATCAACTCAAGTATAATAATACTAATTTTTTTCTCAACCGAATAATAATGATGGCCAGAATGTAATCAAGATCCTATAATGTTATTAGTATGGCTGATGATTAATATCAATATTTATTAGCACTTAGGATGCTTTTGTTTATTTTTTTCGGTTTAGAGATTATTGACTTAAATGTAATTAGTGATATCATAATTTTATTATCAATCACATATTACTATAT
>JAMXBB010000005.1:36097579-36117884 GCA_024138015.1 Lumnitzera littorea | reverse complement strand
ACAATTGCTAACTCAAATGTAGGTGAGTTTAGTGATCTACTCTAATTGGGCTCAACAGCGTTAGTAGTTTCTTCTTCCTCTACTTGTGAAATACTGAATAGATTGGGTGAGCTCAAAAGATATACCAATTTGAATAGGAGGCACTTCTCTTCTTTTGGGGTTAGGTCCATTTGGACAGCTCAACGGACTAGGGAGGCAAGTCCTTAGGCTTGGGATCTTATGATCAATTCTTGATTCCTATCAACCAGTCGTAAGCCTAGACAATAAAGGCGATGTTGTAAGAAACTTCTTAAATTCTTGAAATGCCTTCTTATGTTGTTCTGGAAATTTGAACTCAAATGGGTTCCTTAACACATAGAAGAACTATGAATATTTATTTGCACTCTACAATACAAATAAGTTCAGACAAGCAAAGCACCTTGTTAACCTTTGCACTTCCTTCATGCTAGTCAGGGATTACATATAAAAAACAATTTGGATATTCTTAGGGTTGCCTCTATGCCTCTCTATGTTACCATAAAACCCAAAATTTCCCTAGAATGCTTTAAATATGCACTTTTGCAAGTTTAATCTCATATTGTGACATCTTGATGTTTGGAACATCTTTTCCAAATATGTAAGGTGGCCACCATAGGCTTTACTCTTTACAGTCATGTCATCTACAAACACCTCAATATTCCCATCGATATGAGGCTTAAAAATTCGAGTTACCAACTCATGGAATGTTGCCCCACATTCTTCAAACCAAACGGCTTCACTATATAACATTATGTACAAAAGTTTATAATGAAAGAAGTGTGAACTTGGTTAGATTTGTGCATTTTGAATTGGTTATACCCAAAATATGCACCCATGAAGCTCAAGAGCGCATAGCTAGATGTTAAATCCACTATTTAATCTATCAATGGTAAAGGAAAACAATCCTTTAGATAAGCTTTGTTGAGGTAGATAAAATGTATGTACATTCGCCCCTTACCATTTTCCTTCTTCACCAAAACACAATTAGTTAGCCAAGTTGAATAAGTTTCCTCCCTAATAAAATCTACCTTTAAAAGTTTCTAGACCTCCTCTTCAATGGCTACTTAACTCTTAGGTGCAAAGTTGCATTTCTTTTGTTGTACGAGAATGACTTCCTCTAGGATTTTAGGAATATTTGAAGGGGATCATGAAAAGATGCCCTAATTAGCTTAGAGGAAACTTATCATCTCTTCCTTTAGGTCAGGTGCCAAGAATGCACCTATTCTTGTTATTTACTTAGGGTCATTGCCAAGTTGAATGGCTATTGTCTCTTTAGCTGGCTTTTCTTCCAATCTCTATTCTATATTGTACACTTGATCTCTCCTAAGAGCTTTTAGACAAAGGGGCTTAGCTAATTGTTGATCTCTTTGGAATACACCATTTCCTAATGAGATTGAGAATTTAGCCTTCAAATGAGATGTTGAAAGAACCATCTTGAAGATATTTATGGAAGGCTATCCAATTATAGCATTGTAGGGAGGTGGAAAATTTACAATCACAAAATCCACCATCTTCTCTACAATTTTCTCTTCTTCCCTCAGATGTAATGGGAGAGTAACAACTCCTTAAATTCAAACTGGTTGGTTATTGAACCCATATAGATTATACTTGTAAGGCTTCACTTTGCAATTTAGCTTTGGGAGCATTTGATTAAATGCATGCTTAAAAATTATATTTATAGGGCTCTTAGTATTCACCATGATTTTCCTTACCTCAAAATTTGCAACACTCATACTTATACAGTGCGTCATCATGCAGGAACTAGATCTCGGCTAAATCATTGTTAGAGAAACTCATCACATCATCAACTTTAAGTTTCTTACCTTAGATACTTAGAAAATGATTTTTGAGGCACTTGCCAACCTTAGCATGTAAATACCTTATTTTTGCCCCATATAACTTTTAGAATTAAGAAAATTGGCCTAATTGAAAAAAAAAAATAGAGAAACTAAATAAATAAAAAAATTAGAAAATTTAGAAAAAGACAAAAAAAAATTTAAAATCAGAAAATTTCAAGCACAAAATAAGGAAAAATTGGAGAAAAACATAAATAATACATAAATAGGTTTTTTTAGTGCTAATAAATATTTTTTATGAGTTTATTTGAGTCAAGATAAGTTGTTTTCTTTTAATTAGGCCCAAGTAAAAAGGTTTAAGTAAATTTGTTTACAATAAATAATGTAGCTTAAGCCAACGACTCATTTGGTTAAGCACTTGGTCTTAGAGTAAACAGGAAAGGAGAAGTCTTGGGTTTGAATGCTGCAATAAGCACACTATGCCTTTTATTTTTTATAGCATCCAAAACATGTGTTGACTGCCTATTAGGCCACGTATCTTATTGTGTGACGTGGAAATATTCCATAAGGCCACATACCCCATACGGCGCTACATTAGCATCCTTTTTTCCTTCTCTTTCCCATCTATTCCCAATGATTCTCGCACATTTCCAACTTACTCTCTTCAATCAATACCATTTTTTATCTGTTTTGTGTCACGATTTCACCAAATTAATGGTGAAATCGTGAAGTATGCGTAGAAGACTTTATATCCATATGAAAAACATGTCTATATGCAATCATTTAAGGGATAAAAATGAAACTAGAAAATTGAGATAAACCTAAATTCCTAAATTTTCTTTCGAGTTTGATCTACTTGATCTTAGCCATGTCAATAACATTTGAAGCTTCCAATTATTGTATTAGGAAAGAATGAAGCTTCAAAGATTCATTTGACCATCAATTTCCTTCAAATCGTGTTGAATTCAAAATCAAATCTAGCCAAAACCTAATTTCTATGATTTTCAAATTTAATGTGTTTTAATCATTTCCATGATTAATTGAGTTTTGGAAAGTATAAGGGACTGGGGAATGCATTTGATCATCAACAACCACTTGAAACACATCCCTAAAGCTCGAATCAAAGCTTTCTTTCTCTATAATTGCAAACCCGTGATGCCTCCTTTTTCTCTCTAAAAATTCATCCTCTTTGGCTATTGTCGAGACAAACCAACGTAACCAAAGGATTCACTACCATTTAAGCCTTCATTTGCAACCTTCCTTCACCTTTGTCGTGGCCTCTCACCTCACCACCAAGCACCTAATCGTCGGCCACCTTGCACTACCCCTAAACCCTTGTTGCCTTTGCGACCTAAAGTAAATTACCACTACGATTTAACTTATGGTGCTCAAAAAACCAAAACTCAACCACTCTCTTACTGCCAGCATCTCCTAGACACATCAACCACCACCACTGCCATTGATTACCTTATAACACCCTAAAAACCACCTCCTTACATTATGACACTACTCCTACACCTATATTCCCAAATCAAATGCATGTAAAAATCAAATTACCCGCTTGAAAATCTTTTGGAACCACCAAATTTAAGTCTTGTAGCTACCTACCTTTTCCTTCACACAATGCACATGCAAGGCACATGATTAAGTTGGACAACTTGAGACTTAATCTAAATACCCTACTCTTAACCTACGCATAACCAACAAATAAGGTCCAGCCCATCCTCTTTCTTGCTTCATTATTTTGGTTTTCCTTTCTTTTTCTTATTTAAGTGAAAATTAAAAAAAAAAAAGAAGAGAGAGAAAGAAAGAAGAGAAAGTAAAAAAAAAAAATCCTTTTATTTAAATGTTGTCATATCTATTTTAATTCATTATTTCTTAGAAAAAACATATGCAATAAATAATAATAAATAAAAGCATTTTGACACTTAGAAAAGGACCATTTTTCAAATTAAATAAATAAATCATTTTTCAAAAATTACAACTCATTCTAGGGTTTTTGAAATAAACATTCAAATATTAGGATCCTTCTAGAATTTTTCTTAAGTAAAGTTAAATGGATAAAAACTTAAATTTGACTATTTTTCCAAAATTAAAATAAACTAAAACACCTAATGTTTTTTGAACTAAACTATAGGAAGTTTGATCCATATTAGAGGATATGTAAGCACCAATAAGGCAACTTAAAATAGGAATTTTTTTTTTATTTTCCCTTTTGTAAATAAGTTTAATTTCTAAATTTCTTTTACAAGTGAAAATTTATTTGTTTCATCTACTTGTACATTAGAATTATTCCTTTATGTAAAAAGAATATTTAAAAAAAAAAACTGAATTCGAAAGATTAGGGTGTAAACCCATTTAAGGTTTAATAAGTTTGCCCTAAACCTAAAATCACTAGTTTTTAGAAATCATATTTAAAAGAAATTTTCTTGTAAATTAGTAGTTAAGTTATGATTAATCTACCTAATTGGTTCTAACTTAACTTTTTCCTAGTCTTGGTTGGATAGCAACTCTAAATATATATATATATATATATATATATACCAAAGTCACTTTCCCGGGGAATACCTATTGATTGTTTAGGAGAGATTTAGACTTTGATTTGATTATTTATTGATTAAAATATACGTCTGCTAAGTAGAATCTTTCTCCAAGTAGAGAATAAGCCCAAATTATATAGAATAAGAATTCTACTACGTCTTCTAAATATTGATTATATTCAATTAAATCTCCTCCGTTATTATCTTTTGTATTTACAGACATAAAGGAGAAAATTAAATTTGATTAATGATAATTTTCAGATTATAGGTACGTAGCGTTGTATGCACCTAGCACAAGGACATCCCAACGATCTAAAGATCTTTCAAGGGAGCCTACTTTGGAAACCAGTAGCCCACAGCCAAGGAGTATTCCAGCTTATATACCTTATATCTGATGTTTGTTGAGACTTGATTTTTAATGATTAATTGTATATAAGAGAGATTATAATTCAAATTCTGATTTTATTAATGATGAAGATAATTACACTTGATCAATAATCAAGAATATTGATTACAGAGAAAGCAAGCCAAAGATAATTCTTATGAAAGTGCTCTAGCCAGACTATAGCACTAAACAGATATTGTAAAACTTCAACTTCTTCTTCCAAATTTTCCGGATTATATTGTTTTGACATCTACAGAATGAGACAAATGGTTTTATTCTTCATCGGTATAATACCAATCACAATATATTACAACAGAATAATACCATTCAAGGAAATCTATAGCATTACCAACATAATTATATTCATAATTATAATCATGAGGTTCAATAAACAATGACATAAATACGAATGTACTGGTAAATTTAAAACCACCACAGGCGGCTGAGCCAAGACTAGTGGGGTTTTGATGAGAATGAGATGATATGAACAGATATAAAATCTTCAAAGGCAGTGATACCAGCCGATTATGGGGTTTATTGAAAGATAAAATGATAGATAGCAGAAATTAGACAGATATAATCTCGTGGAATTACACCCAATTTTAATTGGAGATTCCCCACACGAGATAGAATGTAAGTAGAGAATTAAACTGATTTTATTTATAAAACTGATTTTTACAAAACATATAAATACAAGAGCATAAATAGATGATTAAGAGGTATGATCAAGAAAATGATCGTCCTACCTTTGATAAGAAGCAAACAATTATGCTTCAAGAAAACTGATTTAATTAAGAGAGAAGCAAACAGTTATGCTTCAGAAAGTGTTTGGATGATTGCTAATTGGTGAAAGGAAGAAGATTAAGAGACAGAAAAGGTTCAAGATGAGAGAGATGGAAAAGAAGATGAGAGGTTTCAGAAGTGAAGAGAATGGTGAAAATCCGATGCCTCCTGAGGTCTGATTGAATGTGTATATATAATGAAAATGGACTGATAAGGTACTGTTTTGAACAGTGGTATTGTGGCCGACAAAGTACTGTTGACACAGTAGATTGATTGGTGTCTGTGGCAGGGAGAGTACTGTTTTGGATAGTGCTTTGTGGCAGACAAGATTTTGATAATGATTGATTTTTTGGCTGATTGATTGTGCACTGTGGTACATTGTGTATTATACCGTATTTCTACTTTTACAGTGCAGAATAATACAGAAAATTTGATACAATTTTCACGGTTCCCCTAAATCTATGCCATAGCAGTCATCTTCATTTGTGTTACCGCTGTAGTGAGATGTTGAGTCCGTTTCTGAACTTGATTCTTGTATTGATTCTGTTTCTTTGATACGATCTAGTGCTTTTTCCAGAATTTGTTTTAATTGATCTGGAGAATTTGCACTTGCAAGTGATGATATCAAAAATCCTCTGTTGTGATACTGTGTTGCTGCTGATGGAGATGGTGGTGATATTGCAGAATTAGTCTTAATCCAATTTAAAATTGAATTCTTTTCACATTTATTCCACATTTTGAAGCTGTCCCACCATTTGATTTTATACATTCTAACTAAGTTGATTGAGTTTAATGATCGATCTGTTTTGTATTCAAACCACCAAGCCATGACCCATGATACCTTGAGATGTATAAAATACAGCATTTCTTTCGGAAAATTCTTTTCATGAGGTGTAGGACTGTAATGGCTCAAGAAAGCATCAAATCCTTCCTTGGCATTTTGATGGATGATTTCTGATGTTGCACCAAATTGTTCCCACCAATGATTAAACCAAGTAGGAAGATTGTTTGATAAACAATTGTCAAAAAATATTAACCAAGTATGTGTTCTTTTTGAATTCATCTGATAGAACACATTCCACCAAGCTTGCTTATAATCGAAATAATTATAAGTAGCTCGATGATTTGGTTGTGCTGAAAATGGTTCTATA
Organism: Lumnitzera littorea; assembly: GCA_024138015.1. NCBI lineage: Eukaryota > Viridiplantae > Streptophyta > Magnoliopsida > Myrtales > Combretaceae > Lumnitzera > Lumnitzera littorea. The sequence goes on along the minus strand of JAMXBB010000005.1, from coordinate 36,111,211 downwards.
TTGAGCTTTGTTGCTGTGATTGGATGAACTCGCCATTCTTTCAAGCTGATTACTTTTAGTATTCTAGCTGTAGAATAACTGATCATTCCTTCTTTTTCAAAATGTTTGAACCTGATTGATCCAGTCTCAGTCAAAATTTTCTCATAAAACTGGATTGTTTTGTACTGATCATATGGCACATAATAAAAATCTTTTGTAAATATTTTATTTGCAAAATCAAAGGGGTCTTTTTCTGATAGGCTTTCTTCTACTGAGAAAACATATCTAGAAACAGGTTTTATAAAAAATTTTGATTTCTGACTGAAAGGGATTGCTCCAACTGGTGTTGGTGTTGATATTTCTGTGATTTGAAAATTCTGATTTCTTCTTTGGGTTTCTTTCATTTGAGAATCTGATTGGGGAATTTCTGGTAATGCTAGAATCTTTTGTTTTGATTGTGATTGTAGGACCATTGAAATTGCATCAAGCATTCTAGGAGCATGATCCATATCAATTAATTTGGCAAGAGCTTCTTGGATTTCAGAAACTGATTGAGTGTTTGAAGATTTTGATTTTGATGATTTTGATGAGGATTCTTCTTTGATTGTTATTGGAGTGTTAGATGATTTACAAACATCTAACCAAGTTTTGATATTGGTTAATCCTTTTCCTGATGATGAAGGGATTTTTTCCTTACCTTTGTCCTTTTTGGAAGGCATCTCCCTGCAAGAATTCACAAGTAAGGAAGTCAGGAAGGGAATTGGAAGATCCATTGATATGCTCTATTTCGAAATCAAATATAGAAAGAATAGACTGCCATCTGGCAAAAATCTGTTTTGATGCAATGTTTTGAACATCTTTTAACAAAACATTTTTTGCTGCTTTGCAATCAATCCTTAAAAGAAATTTCTGATTTAGTAAATCTCCTTGAAATTTTGAAATTGTCAAAACAATAGCTAAGATTTCTTTTTTGATTGTTGAATAATTTGATTGACAATTATTCCAATTTTTTGATACAAATTGAACAACATATTCTTTATTGTTATTTTTCTATTTTAGAATTCCTCCAAATCCTAAATCAGAAGCATCTGTTTCCACAATTTTTGGTAATGATGGATCTGTAATATGTAAACAAGGAATTTCTTTAATTCTTCGTTTGATTAATTTGATGATTTCTGTATGTTCATTAGACCATGGAGGTGGATTCTTTTTTAATCTCTGATATAACGGTTTGCAAATTATGTTAAGATTTGGAAAAAATTCCGTAACATAATTCATACTACCTAAGAATCTTTGAAGCTGATTTTTATCCTTAATTTCATTAGGGAATTTTTCAGTGAATTCTATTGACCTTTGAATAGGTATTATGGTTCCATTGTGAATATTAAATCCTAAAAATCTAATTTTGGTTTGAAAAAGACCAATTTTAGTAGGTGAAACTACTAAACCATTTCTTTTGATTATATTGATGAAAATTCTTATATGTTTAAAATGTTGATCAATATTAGATGAATATATTAAAACATCATCTATATAAGTAATTATGAAATTGATATAATCATTGAAAATTTCATTCATGATTTTCTAAAATTCTGAAGGAGCATTTTTTAATCCGAATGGCATTACGTTCCATTCGAATTGACCAAAAGGTACAGTGAAGGCAGTTTTGTACCTATCACTTTCTTTAATCTGAATTTGCCAAAATCCAAATTTCATATCGAACTTTGAGAATATTCTAGCTTGATTTAATCTATTAAGTAAATCCTTTTTATTGGGAATTGGATATCTTATCCATTTGAGAGCAGAGTTAAGAGGTTTGTAATTAATTATTAATCTTGGCATACCTCTTTCAATTTCAGCATTCTTATTAACATAAAAAGCAGAACAACTCTAAGGTGATCTACTTTTTCTGATTAATTTTTTACTAAGTAAATCGTTTATTTCCTTTTTACAATGATTAAGAACTTCTTTGTTCATTTATGAAGGTCGAGCCTTTGTTGGAATATTTTTTTCATTAAAGTCAATTTCATATGGGAGATCCACAATATGTGATTTCCTATCCCAAAATGCATTTGGGAGTGTGGAACAAATTGAGGTTTTTATTTCTGATTCTACTTGAGAAATTCTTGATTTTAAATTTTGATTATTCAGTTTATCTTTAATTTTCTTGAATGCAAGATCATTTTTTAAGTACATTAAATGATTTTCTTTATATCGTATTAAACAATTTATTTCATCATTTTTTAACTGAATGATATATTTTGTTTGTGGTTTTGTCATAAAATTAAACACAATTTCTTTTTTCAAATACTGTGTTTTAATTCTATTTTCATCTACCATAAATGGTTGAATTTGATTTATAAATGGTGTTCCTAAAATGACATTTTTACTCAAATTTTTTACTAATATAAATGAGGTTTTGTAAGAAACATGATCTTTTAATATTTCAGCATTTGATAACTTATATTTGATATTTAATTTGCTTCCTGATGCAGAACTTAGAGATTGGCTAGTTTTTTCAAAATATTTTGTTGGAATCAAGCCTTCTCTAATGCAATTCAAGTCAGCACCAGTATCAAATAAAGCGAGTGTTTGTAAAATAAATTCATTATTAATTCTGATTGAGACATCAATTATCCATTTTCTTGTAGTGATTTGAACAAGATGCATTAAATAATCATTGATTTTATTTGAGGAATTTTCTTCTTCTTGATTTGAAGTTTCAGATTCACTTTCTCGAATTTTTTGATTTAATTCAAATAATTATTTTTGAAATTTTATTTGCATTAATTTTAATTCTTTTATTTCTTGTTTTTGAATATTAATTTCTTTTTGTAAATCACTGATTGTTATTATTTGTTTATTTTTCTTTTTATTTCTTTCAAGAATTTCATTAAGATTATAAGGTAATTTTGGAGTGGGATTTGTATTGATTTTGAATTTGTTCATATATTCAAATTTTTCATTGTCATTTGTCATTTGATCAATTTTTTTAAGAATTGCTTCTTCATTATTAGTTAGCATATTAATTTCTTCTTTTTCTGATTCTGATGATGTGGAGTCCATGTCATTGACTTGGATTCCATCATCACTGTTATTTTCTGATTTTTCTGATTCTGATGATGTGGAGTCCAAGTTCAGTGATGATTCATTTTCACAAAAAATTTGTAATATGTTTTCCATTGTTTCTTCATCTAAGTTTAATTCGTTAAGCTTATTATTTATTTTACAAAAATTTGCTGTGTGACCAATTTTCTTACACTTATAACATCTTAATTGTTTATATGACTTCTTTTTATATTTTTTATCTTCAGATTTTCCATAATTTTGTTTGTTTTGAAATTTTTTAAATGGTTTCTTCTTGAAATTTCTTCGCGGGTTTTTATTTGTACATTCAGAACAATTTTGTGATTTATGAGATGATTTTTTATAATTTTTTGATTTTTTACTGATAAAAGAGGGGTTATATTGAGCACAAAAATCACCAAGACTTTGATGTTTTAAGCGCTGTTTATTTTTTAATTGTTTTTGTAATCTGATTGTATTACACAAATTGGTTCTAATTTTATTAACATATGACGCTAATTCTCTATACGACAAATTGTCATAAGGAATTTCATCATTGTTTTCTTCCCTGAGTAATTTTCTAACTTGGTCACCTATTAATTTTGGTAAATCAGTTAGGAATTTTTCTTTCCAGAAAGGTTGATTACAATCATTTCTAAGGAATACTCTTTGAAAGAATATATCCTTATATTGTCTGAATTCTCCAAGTGATTTACATTTCATATTTGATAATAAATCTAGGGTTTTATCCCTAATGTGAGAAGGGTCTCCTATGAAGTGTTGACCGATTGAGAATATTAAAGTGTTGACCGATTGAGAATATTAAAGTGTTGACCATATCTTGAATTGGTTCATTATTTTCATCTAGAATTCTTCTATTATTTTCATCTATTTTACATGATGTAAGAATATTAATTCTCTGTTCTTCAGTAAGATAATTATCCCACCATTCTTTTAATTGTCCTATAAAGTCAGAAATTAAAAGGAGTGCTACTTGATAATCAGTAACATTTGGAACAGTTTTATTGGTGTTTGAAAACATGATAATCTAATTAAGAACATTAAGAATTCTTTGTTCTGAGTATCTATCTATATTCCATTCATAGGTAGATCCTATAGAGTATTTATTTTGATAATTATCATTTTTTTCTTCAATTAATATATCAGGAGGTGTTGCTCTTTGATAGTATAATTTTTGAGGTTCTTTCCAATTGATCTTATTAATTTCATCATTGTTATTATTTAAAGAAACATTAGACATTGATTTATATATTGATTCACTATCTGATTCTTCATTGATTGATTCATTATCTAAAGCATGAATTTTCTCTGAGGGCGTTTCTTCTATTACTACACCTTTTCTGATTAAAGTTGAGGTATCTATATTTAAGAAATTTATTGGTTTTGTTGATGATGAAGTTTCTTCTTTTATTGATTTGTTTTTTAGCATTCTTTTTCTTTCATCTAATGCTTTCAAAAATTCTTGACTAGGATTTTTAGGCATTTCAAATGGTTTGAACAAAGAAGTATTTTTGTTGATTGAAATTTTCTCATTTGTTTTATTGATTTCAATATTTATTGTGTCTTCTATTCTATTTAATTGTTCTCCTATAGTATGTAAATGTTGATTGGTGTAATTATTTTGATTTATTATTTTCTTAGTTCCTGATCCTTCTTCTTCTAATGTATTTTTAAATGGAGTTAAATAGATTTCTGTATTTTTATGAATCATTTTTATATTACTTAATGGTGGATGATTTGATTCTATGATTTGTCCATCACTAAGTTTCCACTTGTAATAATTATCAATAACATTGATTTCTTTGGATTTCAGATAATAATTCTCGAACCATTCAAAGAAATATATCTGAGCACCAATTTCTTCCATGAAATTATAATATTCATCTTTTATTTTCATTTTCATATGACCAAATGTTTCAAAATACCAGTTTCTAATTTTTTCATTCTTTTGAGAATTGAATTCTTGATTCAGGAGTATTTTATTTGGTATAAAGGATTCTTCTAAAATATTTAATTCTGAATCTCCTAATTTTGAGAATGAAGGTTCTCCATGTTCTGGTTCATTAGGTTGGTATACTGGTTGGGTTATACCAGACCTATTATAAACAATTCCTGAAAGGGACGGATTTTCTTGAGTATTTGGTTGTCTGTCCTGTTGATTGTTAGTTTGATATGGAGTGTAAATGATAGGAGGAGGATTGGGAAGATCTACTGATCTTCTTGAAGTAGATGTCATAGATCTTATTTCTAGTAGTCTTCTTGGCTGATCAAATGATTTTCTATTAAACTGAATAGTCACTTTACCATCAGGATGTTGTATTACATTTGATGGTTCGGTATTGTATATTGGTTTTCTAGGAAGTGGATTTTCTACTTCCCAATGTTCTAGTAAATTGACTTCCGACCATTGAATCATTTTTGGGACTGATACATTGGCTTTGGTTAGGTCTGTTTGAATAAGCAGAGTCTGACCTCTTTTATCCATTTTATATGCCTTAGAACCAAAAGCAGTTTTCATTAATTTGAAATATATTCTATATATTACAACCATTGGTATTGATCCTTCTATCATTCTATAATTATATGTTTTGATTTGAAGAATTAATGAACTCACGATTGTTTTATCCCTAAGGGATAGGGTGATATTTGGATGACACTCAAATTGGATTGGTCCACTGCTAAGACTGGTTATATATATATATATATGTTTTCAATCTTTATTATAATAGTAAGGGAAGGAAGGAGTTCAATATAAGCTCGAATATTTTCGGCACTCGGTTATAAGAGTGCTTACTAGTAAATAGTTCGCATGCCTTGCCCATCTTCTACGAAATGTAGGATGACAGACTGTTTTTGCGTATTTTTTATTGGAAGCTTTGGATTACCGAACTCTGATGGACCAGCCATATGTGGGTTGCCCAAGGTCCATCCATAGAAGGACATATACGACGTAATACGTTTATGTTCTTAAAAAAAAAAAAAAATGGAGGACTTACAAGGACTTCCACCGAAAGAAAACTTAATTAAGTCAACTGATTAAATTTTATCATATTATCAATCTCCTTAGCTAAATCATGTTCCCGCTTTTCTTTTCCATGTTCCAAGTCCCCCGTACAGCTAGTTTCCCTTGTGATTCAGTATCCATATCTTACTGGAAACTTGGTCCACCGACCATGCATATCAGATGCACGGAAGCATATGTAAAGACATAGCACTAAACACTGCCATGTGTAGAACTACTTATCCACCCAAAATTCATCCATCGTTAAAATACAAACACACACTGCAGATAGTTTCTCTAGATCCAATCTGTACCCAATCACTGCCGCTGAAGTAGAGAATTAACCAAAAAGACCACCTCCCTGCTTTACACAGTAAGCAAAAGGCTGCTTGAAAATGATATAATTATTCTACTAATAACAGGTATAAAGAGTGCATTGACGATATAATTGTTGTCACCTGGAGTGCACATCACATTTAGTGCACGCCACATTCATGGAGGTGAGGCTAGTCATGCATCGCATGTTTCGACGTTGTTCAGGACTAAAGAATTAAATAGTGAGGGTAGCGCACATAAAGAAAGATGCTGTAGCTATTGCACAGCCAAGCGAGCATCAGGTCACAAGCAATCCCATCGCACAACTCAAATTCATAGTAGAATTCCAAAAAACTACTCGGTGTAATGGTGGTCTCGGGACTTAAGTAAGAAAAGAAATACCAAAAAATACAGTGTTTTTGGAAAAAGAGGTGGTGAATGGGATGTGAAAATGTTTTGGCAAAGAGTTAAAGGTTTCTACTCTTGATAGTCACTAGAATCCATGAAATGTATTCTGTTATATAATAAATATAATAGTATATCTATAAGTATAAATATGGTATTAGCCTTAAGAATGCATTATGTAACACAAGATGGGTAAGTAGGGATGATGTTTGTGATCAACAAAATTTTTTAACTAATTTGATTATGTAGGTTGGGGTGGGGGGTGGTAGGTTTGGGGGTGTAGGAGGTGGGGACACTATTGACGATCGATCACTTGATCCAATGATAAGTGTATAGATGTAATGGAGAGATTTGTTGGAGGAGGAATAGACAAACTCAATCACTTGTGTACGTATGTGATAAAAGATGAAGTCTTATGTTTCTGAATGTTCTTGATCCGTTCTTCATTGGATAGCTTGTTTGATCTTTTGTGGAGTAACTTCAATAGAGCTTTCACATTTGTCTCAAGCTAAACAATGCTCAAAATGAATCCAAATGAGAGGAGGAGCTTCTTATTTATAGATTTTAGGAGTAAGCTTCAACTGTTGGATTACTAAAAGATGGATTATTGAGATCTGACGTTATTAGCAACTATTAGATAACCTTAAATGATCTAGTAGCTAGGATCCACTCCTTTTCTTCATATGGACCATAAGCTTGGGCCATGAACTCTGGATAGGCCGAAAGGCTTATAATAAAAAGAATATAAACTCATTAATAATAAGACAAAGTCATAATTCTTATTTAAATCCAAATAGCTCTTTTTGAGATTGAACAAACCTCTTTTGAGTGAACTTTTCATGCACAAGTCAATTGAGTAAGGTTAAGAGCAATATAATTGATCCAACAATTTCTATTCTAAGCCTATTGAGCCTATCCAGCCATATCTCCCTAATACATCCCTATCTTAATTCGGTTTTTTGAATTCTATCACCAACCTATTAAACCAGTCTATGGCATTAAATTGTGAAGAACACTAAGCTAAACTTAAGAGAGGGATGAATTGAGTTTAAGGATAAATTTCAATTCTTTTTCGATATAAATGACTAAATGCAATAATAAGGATAATCAAAGCAACAATAGAATAATAATGAATGCAGAAATTAAAGAGATAGGGATAAAGAAAATCAAGTCTATGTGGAGTTTGTACCACCCCCTAGTCTCCACGGACATACAATGCCTCCAACCGAGAACTTCACACCACTTTATTGATTTCACAATCTAATTGCTCCAAGGGCTACACATGCTTACACAATCTCTTTTACCACAACTAGCTCAAGAAAAACACTTTCCTTACTCAAGATTACAAGTGTGAGGACTTCCAAACACACAACTATGTCTCTTTTTGTTTAATAGCAAATAAACGTACAAGAGATAAAGGAGAAGTGAAAAATGAGCTCAAGAATGGAAGAGAATGTCTTTAAGTTGCAATAGAATATTAGATCTTAAAAGCCTTTGGTTGGGTAGTTGAGCTTTTATAACAACTCTTTAAATTCTTCCTGTTGCTGCACATTAAATGCTCCAATAACTGCTTAACACTGACTTACCAGTATGGCGGTACTCTATTCTACCAGCAAACCGATAAAATTTACTCTACCGGCAAACCGGTTCTTCCAGGTCAGTGAGCTTTTCTTTGTGTTTTCCAGGGCTTTATACCGTCAGCTTGGTTCTTCCTTAAGCCGTCAACCCGGTAGGCCAAATATCATCTAAAAATTCTTTTAACACATAACAAACGAATACTCTTTGCAATATAACTTCAAGATCATTTGATCACCATTTCAAAAGATTAAATTTCTTGTAAAGATAATTGATATATTTAATCATTAAGCAAGCTAATTCAACTTATTCAATTATCTCAAAATAATCAAATAATACTTAGTTTAATCTCCGCTTATTTTGTTTTCATTAAAAACAATAAGTTTAATTATATGCTTTTCGTTTTGTTCTTATCAAAATCAAATAATGAACCCTAGGTTTAACAATTTCTCTCTTTTTGATGAGGACAAAACTCTTATACTTTAAATACTCCTCCTTAATCTAGTACTCTCCTCAATTTAATACTCCCCCTCAATTTATCACTCGATTTCAAGATATTTGACTTTCAAATAATCAAGATATGCTAAAGTTATAAAATTAATATCATCTTTGAGTAACTATTATCAATTTTGATGTAATATACGTTTTGACGCTCTAACAGCTTGAATATTTCTCCCCCTTTGGCCTCATTAAAAAAGGAGGATCTAGGCGGTGAAGAGGGAAGAAGATTCAAGTCGAAAGTTCGACAAAGCTCCATCTTATACCGGAGAATATGCCCCCTGCAAGATTAGAATCAAGGAAAGAGAGAGCGTAAAAAAGTAATGTAAAATAGCCAGCATAGCAAGGTTAATTTAAGGGAAAAAGATCAGCAAACAGAGCTTACAAAAGTAGTCATAAATAGCCAATATAAAGGGGACGCTCATCAAGGACCAAGGTTTACAAAATGACAACGAAATAAAAGAGTGGCCAAAGACCGAGTTCTTTAAACAGAAAGCAAAGTAAGGATAAAAAGCTGAAGTGCATGACTAAACAATAGGAGGATCATCATCCTGAGTAGGAGGAGGAAAAGGGCAAGAGGAGCAATGGTAGTCTAGCTGGAAATGATGATAAAGTCCTTGAAACCGTTGTGTAAGTGATCATGAATGTTTGCCTAAAGCTGATTGTAGCGCATTTTAGAGTACTGATAGAAAGGATGTTGAGAGGTGAGAGGAGCAGTTAGATCAAAGGATGGAAACCCAAAATTTGATAGAGGTGGATGAGAAGAGCTCGCAGATGGAGGTGTATCAACATGGCGAAGAGCGTCAGCCAAGTGAGCATGAGCACTGGGATTACCTGGCTAATCAGAAGAAGTAATAGGCTCCTATGGTCCACATGTAGAGGGAAGATCAAGAGGAGAAAGGTCTTTTCACCTAACCCAATTGTTACCAGATTTCTTCTAAATCACCTAACAAACATCAATTAATTTGAGGTGCTTAACTTGAGCTACTCGTAGGGGAGAAGGAAACTAAATACCTTTTCTTATAAGCAACTGTATAACCAAAAGCCTAAAGCAAAGAAAAGCATGAGATGGGTTGTTGGTTACATGTTTAAAGCATTGGACCACAATACTGAAGAAATCAATCTGCTTGTTCATTATCAAATAATACAAAATCCATAAGTCCTGAAGGGTGACATTAGATTGCTAATCTCGACGAAAACAGTAGTTGTGAATGACAATATGGTAGAAGATCTTTGTCCTAAGGTCAAGGTGGATGGTAGCCAAATTTTTTGTTTTTCCCCAATCAACTCCAATGCCTTTAAATCTAAACACTCTCTCATAGAAATTTTTTTCCATAGCAATTTATATTCACTTCCATTCCACCAACAGTAGCACCAATAAGACCACAAATATCCTTAGGCGTAATAGTAAGTAAAGTACCATAAACATAAGTATAAAGGATACTACAACGCAGCTCATCACTTGAATTCATTTTCAGTTTTGGTCTACCCTGATCATCTAGAGAGTCTGACATATTACAATAAAAATACTTAATGACATCATCGTGTACCTCATGAGGAAGCCAAAGGATATTGAGGACATGATTGGTGATGACCTCGGGAAAGGTAGTAATGCGAAATTCCTCGAGCACCTCCGGTGGATAAACAATGCCAGTATTGACCTCTAAATTAACAAATTTCTCAAAGCGTTGACAATGTTGTTGAGAGGAAAAGAGGTGGTTGTTATAAGCCGGGGGTGCTAAGCTACAAGCAACATGCGGTGCCATGGTTGTTATAGAGGGGAATGGGGATAAGATAATAGAGTGAGTTTAAGGGAAGCTAGGTTGATGGTGGAAGTATGTAACAGCATAATGGTTGGTGGGTATGGGTAGAGAGAGAAAGTGAAGAGAAGAAGATGAAGAGAGAGAAGTTTGATAAAAGGTTAAGAGAAAGAGAAAAAGAAGAGAGTAGAGAGTTAATCGAGAGAAGAAATTTTGGATTTTGATGGAAGAGAAGAGATGGATCGAAGAGAGAGAAAGGGGTTAGGGTTTGAGGAAAAGAAAAAGAGATTTTGGAAGAAGGATGGGGGAGAGATGGAGTGGTACAATTATAAGTCACACCTGAAATTTGAAGAACTGGCTTGCCGATATATTGATGAGCCGGCATATCGGTTAAGGGAATAGAAGAAAAACAAAGTGCTTCAAGAGTAGAGTATACCGGCATGCTGGTAGTGATATGGACCGGCTTGCCGATTACATGAACAGAACCGAATATAAATGAAAAACTAGAGCAATATACCAGCTTGCCAATACTTAGGTGAACCGACTTGTCGGTTAAGTGAATAGAAGCAAAAGAAAATTGTTAAATACGTAGGTATACCGACAAGCCGGTGAATTGGTTAACCGACATGCCTTCCGGTTGTCTACAAAATTACAAAAAGGCAAGATGGTCTTTTGATTGAGCAAGTTTGCTAATCCAAATTGATTTGTAGAGATTCAAGCAACATCCTAACACTTCAAATAAGTTTATTTAAGTTCGTTAAGGCTTGAAAAACTCAATTTTTAACTAGATAGCTAAAATTGATCTGAATCAAATCCATAAAGCCAAGTAATTCATGAGAAAGTGAAAATATGCATGTAAGAGCAAAATATGTGTATAGACATTGAGTTTTTACACATCAACACTTCAAGCAAAATTCAAATATATGTTTAAGCATAGGAGTCACAAATTATAGCTTTAAGTCTTTACAAATTGTAAAATCACTACTTGAGTTCCTTAACTTATACAAGTGGCTAAAGACCAAGTAGAGATCCTTTCTCAATATTTAAGATGAGTTCATGCTTTAAACATGTTAAAAGATATTAAGAGACATAAAAGACACATAATCAAGCCAAGCAACATCCATATAGATATAAATAGTCATGAAATCTCCATAATGCACTTGGAACCTAAAAAGGGTCTAGAGAGGTCAAATATGCACAAAATTCAAATCAAGATAGTTTGACCACTCAAACATCATTTAGGGGTGAAAATAAACATATGAGACTCAGTTTTGGGCACAGAAACCAATGTATGATAAATTTGTACATATATGAACTTAGATAACAATGAATCACTTCAAGTGTGCCCAAAATATGTTTAAAGTGATATTTAATGCACAAAAGCCATATGATCATGTTTCTTGTATCTGATAGTGTGATATTTTCTTATCAACTTACTTAGTGAGTTAATTTTATTTAAAAAGAATATGTTGGTTCTTATGTGCCTAGCACTCATCTTGCAAGATCATTTCTAATTCTCATCTTAGAGTGCAAAATCTTTTCTCACTCAAGGGTTTTGTGAAGATATCAACAATTTGATTGCTACTATCAACAAATTCTAAGCAAATATCATTGTTTTGCACATGATCACGAATAAAGTGATGTCTAATTTCTATGTGCTTAGTCCTAGAATGTTGAATTGGATTTTTGGTCAAGTTGATAGCACTTGTATTGTCACATCTTATTGGAACATTTGTAAATCTCAGACCATAATCAAGTAAAGTTTGCTTCATCCATAACACTTAAGCACAACAACTACCGACTGCCATATATTTAGCTTCAATAGTATAAAGTGCTATTGAGTTTTGTTTCTTTGAGTGCTATGATACTAATGAATTACCAAGGAAATTACATGTTCCACTAGTGCTTTTCCGATCGACTTTACAACTGGCAATGTCGACATCGGAATATCCTATAAGATCAAGTGAGGTGAACTTGGGATACCGTAAGCCGATTTCAATAGTGTCCATAAGATACTTGAAAATGCATTTAACAGCATTTAAGTGTGATTCTTAAGGGCAACATTGAAACCGTGCACATAAACACACAACAAACATGATATCTGGCCTAGATGCAGTTAAATATAGAAGACTTCCTATCATACCCCAATACATCTTTTCACAAATGTTCTTTCCATTCTCATCTTTATCGAGTTTTAGGGTGGTGCTCACTAAAGTTGGCTTAGTTTTGCAATTTTCCATTTTGAACCTTTTTAAGAGTTCTTTGGTATATTTGCCTTGGTTAATGAAGGTTCCATCTTTGGTTTGCTTAACTTGAAGACCTAAGAAATAGTTAAGTTCTCCCATCATACCCATTTCAAATTCATTTTTCATACATTGGACAAACTTATTAACTAAATCCATGTGAATGACACTAAACACAATGTCATCAACATATATTTGAACAATTAGTATATGATCATTGTGTTGTTTAATGAATAGTATTGTGTCAAGTTTCCCTTTAATGAATTTATTATTTATCAAGAAACTACTCAATCTTTCATATTAAGCTCTAGGATCTTGCTTGAGTCCATACAAGACTTTATTAAGCTTAGATGCATGGTTTGGGAATTCATTATCCTCAAAACCCAGTGGTTGCTCTACGTAGACCTATTCTTTGATGAAGCCATTTAGAAAGGCACTTTTAACATCCATTTGATATAGTTTAAAGTTTTTGTGAGCTGAAAATTCCAAAATCATTCTAATGGGGAAAAAGTCTCACAATCGGGGCAAAAGTCTCATCAAAATCTATTCTTTCTTCTTAATTATAACCTTTAGCAACTAACTTAGCCTTGTTTCTAGTTACAATACCGGTTTCATCAAGTTTGTTTCTATAAACCTATTTTGTTCCCATAACTGGTCTATCTTTTGGTTTTGACACTAAATTCCATACATCATTCTAGTAAATTAATTTAGCTCTTCTTGCATAGCTTTAACCCAAAATTCATCTTTTAGAGCTTCATCTACATTTTTT